>CM039481.1:12502271-12691619 GCA_022433065.1 Begonia loranthoides | reverse complement strand
AAAAAAAAAAAAAAAAAAAAAAAAAAAAAAAAAAAAAAAAAAAAAAACCCCCCCATTCTTTCTCTCCTCACGCACGGGGGATGCCCACAAAAGGAAAACTTTTCTTTTGTATAAAAAAATAAAAAATAAAAAAATTAATTAATATAATATAATATATATATTAAATAAAATCTTTAAATTCTAATTCGATAAAACCCGACAAAACACGAAAAGCAATCTAAGGGAAACGAGAACTTACCAAATAGAATCCCTTAGCTTCCAGCAGCATGGAACATGGGATACAATGGTTGACCAATGGCTAGACCCCTTTACATGTGGCTGAAAACCCGTGACACGTGGTAAGGACTTGGTCAATACAATAAAATTTGACTCGGTCAAAAAAAAATTTACTCATAAAAATGTAAAACCTAAAAATTTGCGGTTTTACAATATCACAGCATGAAAATCATGCACATAACGTAAACTTGTAAAACTCACGCACATACATAATATAAAAACTGATGTGCTATTGAATAGTTCTCGTTGGGTTTTTACATATAGAAATTCCACAAAATATAATTTGAAAACTATGATACAATGCACTACGATGAAATATAAAATCACTACCTCGATGACGTCTAGAAGCTAAGTTGAGCCACACACACGCTGTCAAACACAGGCACCAGAACTGGGGATACTGACGGAACCTAAAACCAAGTTGATGTCAAAACCCCAAACAAGAACTAGAAATACAACAAGAGTCCTAGAACGAAATACAAAACTAGACATGGCTGAAGAAGCTGAGTGAAGTTCACTAAACCCAAACAATAAGAAACAAAAAGTGAGGTTAACCAAAACATAACAACGGTCAACTAGACACCAACTAAAAACCAGAAAGATCCATGGGTCGACAAGACACAATTACGTTGATAGAATACAACCTGCCCAACCTAATGGCTTAGCAGTCGAGAAGGCACAACTGAAGTCAACCAAACATGACTAAAGTCAACTTGGACCACCCAACAATCAACAAAACTCAACGATGGTTAATCGAGCAATCAAGTGTCGATAAGACACAGCGACGGTCAACCAGGATCTCACAACGGTCGATAGGACACGCCAACAACCATTCGAGATTCAATAACAAAAGTCCTCGAAAGACTTAGCGATCAACGAGATACAACACTCCTGAAAGATTAACCTGGAGTCCATCGAGTACGACCACATCAGGATTTGGCTCGAAATTCATAAACTCGATCGAGCCTAAAACCATCAAAATTTCAAGAATTTCTATCAGCAATGACAATGAAATAGTGGAAGAATCCTATATCGGAACTATGAACTCAACTGACATGTAAACAACTCAAAAACATGAAAACAACACTATGGGGTCAAATAGGGACCACCAACGGTTGACCTGGGACCTCTACAATGGACCAAGGACTTTCAATGACCAAACTATCCATCCTGTGGTCAACCAGCTCATTGTTGCGATCGATCAGAAATAGGTCAATGACCAAATGCCAGGTTGTGATCGACAACTTGTTGGTGCAGTTGACCGTTGGGGTTAACCACTCCAGTTGTGGCTGACCGTTGCAGTCGACTGATCACTAACCCTGGTCGACTGTAAATCAACCCGAGGCATGCCCAAATGCTCGGTCTCATCCGCAATCGACTGGCCATGACTAGAGGTTGACCAGGACGACCTTCTAAAGGGTTTTCATGACGAAAATGCAATGCTTCTTTTTTTTTTTTTGACCTCCAAACAACAAATACTCCTACATAAACTCTAAACCTACCAACATAGACTAGAAATTTCCCTTAGATTTAAGTTTCTAAGCTTGAATCCGAATCCAAGAAAAATGAAAAATTTCTAAATGGAAAAACAAAGCTAGAAAACAACTTACGCACAAGATGTCTTCACAAAAGATGGACAATGGGATGCCACAAATATGAATCCAAAAGAGAAATGACAAGATTCACTTGCTAGTTTCTCCCCCCTTCTACGTCTTCTTTCTCGGTGACTGCACCCTCACCAAGAAAGGAAAGAAATTTCCTTTTAAGTAAGGAAATTAAAAATAAAAGAATTTATTTATTATTTATTTAATAAATATAAAATAAATTAATATATTATAAATATTAAATAAAATTATTAAATTCTAATCAGACAAAATTTGACAAAACACATAACTTGATCTACGGAAATGAGAACTTATAGAACAAAATCCTGCACTTCGGGTCACAGGGGATCATGGAATGCATTGGTTGACCATTGACTGGACTCCTTCACACATGGCTGAAGACCAACGACATGTGGCAAGGATATGGTCATTACAAAATAAATTGACTCGGTCAAAGCAAAAAATTTACTCAGAAAAATCTAAAATCTAAAAATTTATCTCTGCAATTGAGCTATGATCATAATGTTTTCAACATTTCAATGGTAAGAAAGTATAAGTCAGACCATCTCATGTCATCTCAACAGCTAACATCCCCATAGAGGATAATTTCTTATATGAAGAGAAACCAATGTTGATTTTGGATTGAGAAGTAAGGATTCTCCAACGATGAAAGATTCGTATGGTCAAGGTTTTGTTTGGTCGTCATATTGAGGAAGAATTGACTTGGAAGCTGAAATTAGAGATATGTTAGACTTATCCTCTTTTGTTTAGGGTCACTCTAGAGGTGGTGTTGAATTTTGAAGATGAAATTGTTAGTCTAAGTGTCATTAGGCTTAATTATTTTAATGATGAATGTTTTAATTGCAATTATAAGTTGTTTATGCTTAAATGTTTAATCATTATATTTATATTTATATTCATTGAAAATACCCTCAATACGAGTATTAAGTTGTGCTAATGTGTTTATGTAAGTCCATGTAGTGAATATGTATCAAATTGGGGCTTGGAAATATCAAGGGTGGCAATTGGAGGCAAAAGGTTGAGTAAAACAGACGAGGAGATCGACGGAAAACTGCCCATAGGAAGGAACTTGTCAAGCAGTTGATCGATCGCAACATATACAAATTGCTGCTAGGTTTTGCGGTCGAGGAAGGGTCGAGTAGCGAAGATTTGGTCAACTGATTTTAAAGACAAATTGCCTCTCAGATTTATGGTAGAGGTAGCAGTCGAGCACGTTGTCGACCGGAAATGCTAGACAACGCAACGGCTAGCTTCCAACGGTTGGAAGTGGTTGACCAAAAAGGAATTGGTCAACCAATTTCTCATAGTTTATAAATAAAAGACTCTCCGAACCTCATTGCAACGAACCGGGAATTGAGGTGAAGCCCAACAAATTTTTATACTCAATTCTAAAACACTTATTGAGTTTGTAAACTAACTCTCCGTACTCCCTATCTTGAAAATTCTATTTGAGAGAGTTAGGAATCTTTGTTTTCTCATTTATTCTCCATTTGACTATACTTGCTCGAATTGTATCTATTGGACTGATTTTTGTTAATTGGAAATTGTTTGGATAATTTTGTTAGAATTATTTGTTGATAAATTGCTCAATTAAAAATGGCCTTCAATATGCAAGTTGAAGGACAATACTACTTAGGTCTCCATATTTTGATGGTAGTGATTATACATATTGGAAGTACAAGGTTGTAGTAGTGTCTTCAATATTTGGAGATTATTGAAATTATACATGAAGGCACTAATCAAGTCAAAGAAAATAAATTGAGTATGCTTATACATGAATATGAATTATTTTGCATGAATAAAGATGAAATCATTGGTTGTATATTTACACGTTTTACTAACATTACTAATTGTTTGAAAGTGCTTGGTAGAGTACATCCCAACAAAGAATTGGTAAGAAAACCCTTAGGTGGCTACCAAGATCATGGCAACCAAAGACAACCGCCATTCAAGAAGCGCAGGATTTAAAAGCCATGAAGATGGAGGAGCTCATCGGATCCTTAATGACGCACGAGATTAGGATGATGAGGAACAAGAAGGAGGAGCAAAAAAGAGAAGGAAATTCTCAAACCAAAGAACATTGCTCTCAATACCTCTACAAGCACTCAAGTGGATTATGAGGAAGAAGGAGAAGATGAAGATAAAGAAATTAAGTTCATTACACGGAAGTTCAACAAATACCTTCAAAGGAAGAAGGAAAAAGGAAAGAAAGTGATCGTTTGCTTTGGATGTGGGAAACCTGGACATAAATCTACCAAATGCCCCAAAGCAAAGAAGAAATCAAAGACATTTAAGAAGAAAACTTTCAAGGCCAGATGGGATGATAGCGAGGAGAGCTCTTCTTCTAAGATTGAGGAAGTCTCCAACTTTTTCTTAAGGGCCAAGGAGAAAGAGGTACACAATTCTTCTAACGATTCGGATAATTGTGATGATGATAATGAATTACTAGATGTATTTAATGAGTTGTTTGATAAATTTAATGTACTTAAACGTAGATATA
Source organism: Begonia loranthoides (assembly GCA_022433065.1). Taxonomy (NCBI): domain Eukaryota; kingdom Viridiplantae; phylum Streptophyta; class Magnoliopsida; order Cucurbitales; family Begoniaceae; genus Begonia; species Begonia loranthoides. Next base: position 12,687,218 of record CM039481.1, on the reverse strand, counting down.
ATTTGTTGACTAAAGAGAATGAAAATTTGAGTGAGAAGCATGTTGAATTGGTAAAATCTCTTGAGAATTAAATTGGTGATTTAAAAAGCATGAAAGAAAATTTGCTTACTACTAACAAATCACTAGAGAATAATATTTGTGAATTGAATGTTAAGAATAGTGATTTAAATTCAATTGTTTTGAAATTCACTAACGGTAGCACAAATTTTAATATGCTTTTAAGAAAGTAAAGAGTTACATTTGACAAAACCGATATTGGCTATGAACCATTTGCAAGAAAGAAAAATTATAAGAATTTGTTTGTTGTTCCTACTACTTGCAATACTTGTAATTGTGTAGGACATAAATCATTTGTTTGCCTTATAAAATTGATTGATAAAAAGGCAAACTAAATTTATTTGGACTCTAAAAGGAACCATTTCAAAGGAAAAAGGACCCAAAAAAGATTTGAGTGCCTAAGAAAAGCACTTAGGAACTTTTCAATTTTTGAATCAAGAGTTTTCATATAGATCGATGATATTGCTTAATATTTATACTCTTGATTTGAATTGAATTTTTCTTGATATGAATATATAGGTTAAAATTGTAACGACCCAGATTTCTTAAATCGTCTTAAAAACTCATTATCCTTAATTAAAATCATTTCTAATGAACAGGGTTATCAAAGTGCTATAAAATCCGAATCGTTAATAAAATAATTCTTTCATTCTTAAGAGAAATAATTAATAAAAATTTGTGGAAACATAATTAAATGAGAAAACTAATTTACCAAATAGGAAGTTATATCAGAAAACGACTTATAAAAACATTGTTCATATCCAAGGTTATAAAAACTTACATAGTCCAATTATTCAAATAAAAATACAAACTGAATTTAACATTTGTATCCTCATGTTGTACCATGCTATACTACTACTCCTCTGGCGCCATTGTTGGACCAACCGCAGGCTCCACCGGAATGGCCTCTTCCTTAATCGCTGTCATATTTCCATCGTTACCTACACCACAAGTAAGGACGTGAGCTTATGCTCAGTAAGGATAAAACAATTATGCATTTCTCTCTTTAGTTCTTGATAGAATGGGGGCCACCCAATCCAACTTTCTTTCATTACGTTCATTTTCTTTGTTCGTTCTTTAAACTCGTACATCGAGCTCAGAGATTGAGGGTTTTCTTTTGAGATGGCATAGTGGTATGGAATCTAACCTCATGTGTGCATACTAGTCCCTTTCCCGACTTGGTGAGGGTGTATTCTAGTAGCTAGACTAGATCTGGACTACCCATCTACCTCAACTCCCTAGTTCCGGCATATACCCGCCTTTTAGGGTTTGTTCTTTCTATTCTGGCATATACCTGCCTTTAGAGTTCTTTCTTTCCATCCCGGCATATACCCGCCTTTAGGGTTCTTTCTTTTTTATTTCATTTTTCCTTACTCATGCATGTGGATACCATTCCGAAGGTTACCCTCCTACTTGGTTTCTATTAATCATGGACTCGATCTAGGTTCTTCCTAACAATCAATACATAGCAAGTCTATAAGAAACAATGAATTTGCAAATAGCAGTAAGCTATATTTTATCATGCTTTCTAGCTTATTTCACAAATAAATCATGAATCATTGCAACGGGTGTTGAATTTACAATTAACCAAAAATATCTCCTAATTTTAACTCACCAAGGAACATGAGTAATTGCAACATGGTTAAACCGGACAAGAGCAATTAGATTACAGCAAAGATTAAACATATTAGTAGCGGAGTTCTTAACGCAAATCATAACCGTGCAGTACACATGCCTTTAAGAATATAGAATGAGTATATCTACAAAACATTCATGCTAACAGAACCAAACATGTTTATATTATTGATTTTATCCGCCTACAACATGTTTATATTATTGATTTTATCCAGTTACACAACAATTGATCTGTTATTTCTGCCACATATCAATGAATCTTGAAAGGATGATAATAACTAAGCCCTGAATGATAGGAAGAACAGGTCATAAGGCATAAATTAGAGAACATAAAACATGCTTCTGAACTATGTCACCAACAAGTCATGCTTTTATGTGTTTTCTCTCACGTGTTACATGCTTACATATAGTAAATCTTTCTCTTTTCCTCATAACTTTTCATGGGTCTTGAATATCATAGCTTTCTCATTTGTTGTATCAGAGTATCAAGTAACACTTTTCACACCACAAGTTACAACCTATCTAAAGAACCAAATAACTACAGAAAATCCACATCAAACAACACACAACAACACTTGGGTATATGTGAATATTATAGCTTTCTTTAAAATTTCATTCGTTAGAATCCCCTTTTTCCTTTTCATAATTTAACATTCTTAGAAGCAGTTCTGCAGTTCTAGTAAATGTAGTTCTAATTTTCTTATCCTTAAACATTTAGCATTTTACTACCATGGAAACAATTAAGAAAAACCAGAACAGAAAACAAAAACCAGAATGCACACTCACACACACAATTTACTTGGGTGTAGGGCACAAAGCCAAAACAAACTCATTCCTTACCAATATCAACAGATGAAGGTCCTTCGTGCATTGAAGAAATGCAGCAACAGTTGTCCAAACCCAGTAAATTGCTCAGTTCAGAACCACCCTCACAGCTCACTCTCTCGGCTCAGCCAACTCTCTCCCTAACAGAAGACTCATTCCTCCTTTTAACAGGCAGGAACTAATGGCAGTTGGTAGATAATCATCTAACCAGCATAATTGCCACCTATTACGAGTAATGGCTACCAAAAATGTGTTGTTGATCAGCGGACAGGGCGAGGTCCACAGAAAACTCGCTAACCACTGTCATTGCCAAAAGCATTAACTATCCAATAATCCATCCAGTAAATCGACCATAAGGGAGGCAACATTTACAGACCAAGAAGACTGACTCACCCCAGTACACCATTTTACCGAGCTTACCTGTGCCCTGCGAATTGGACAACGCCAAGCATCCCCGATCCCGACGCACGTTGCACGCTGCATGCCGCACCGGACTGCGCCGTGCACATTGGCAAACCCCTTGCGCCGTCCACCCCAGCGAAGCCTAGCCGTCGCGAGTCGTCGGCCGACGAGATATGGCCACTTCTCCTTTCTCTTCTCCCCTGTCTTCATTTCTCACCAATTTCCAACAGCATAGCTGTTATTTGTTTACTTTTTGTTTTTAATAATAATAATAATATTATTATTATTATTATATATATAATATTTATACTTTAACAAAAAAATTCTTTCACCTATCTTACTTTTAATTTAATCAAATTATTCTATTAATTTAATCATTTTCCATAATTCTTTCATTGAGTAAATCCTTTAATTTAATTACAGAACTCATTTTAAATTCTTGATTTATTCCAAAATCGTTCGATGATGATTATCGGTCCAATTCACTTTCTTCCGTTTGGTTTTTCCAAAAATAATTCTCAATAATCCAAACATACCCAATTAATTTCCAATTATCTTTATTTAGTTCCATTATGGAAATCGGGATATTACAAAAATCATATTTCTTTTTTTTTTTAATTTATCACTTGCATATTTGTTTTGGTATCATTTGCTTATATATGGTTCTAATTCTTCAATTGGTTCATTTTTGGTTTAATATTTGATAATCCAACAATTGGCATAATAAATTGCATATGTTAAAAAATTGTTAGTAATTGATTTTGATATTTTATTTATCCTCATTGAATTGAAATTGGGTATTGAAATAGATGGAGAAGATAATTTTTAATTTGAATATTTTGTTTCAAAAGCTTAAAAGATTTTGATATTTCAATTGGTTTATTTGAGCTTGAAAATTTTGATATTCCAACAATAGGTATTCTAAATTACATATATTGAATTCTTGAATTGTTGGATGTTGATTTTTATTTGGATTTCTCCATTGATTTAAAATTGGTTATTAATATAGGGGGAGAAAATAGAATTGATTGTTTGATGCATAAGTCCCCAATTTCTATTGCTTGCTTAATTGACAAATGGGGAGAATTAAAATATTTTTGTGTTTGATGTTTGTTTTGGATAACCCCATGGATTTGATTTTCATTATTGATAAAAGGGAAGAAAAATTTTATTTCAAATGATTATATTACAATTGGCATCATATTCTAGAAAAGAAATGGTATTGCTTGATTGTTTGATATTTCCCAATGATTTGATTTTGTGCATTGATATAGGCGGAGAGAAGTGTTTTTAACTTGGATATTGTTATTTAAAAGAAAGGTTACTACAATTGATAGATTATTCTTGAAAATAGATTGTTTTGATTGATTAGTATTCCTCTGGTATTTCCTATGTTTTGCATTTTGACAAAGATGAAGATTTCTTGTTGTTTTAGGCCTCCCCATGCCTTCTTTTTTATCATGACAAATAAGGAGAGATATTTATATAAGTTTTAGGTAGCATGTATGCATTGTTAGCCTAAGTGTTGTTAGGTTTATTTATTTTAATGATATTTCTATTGATTGTAATTACAAGTTGTTTATTTGTTTTTGTTCTTAATTGTTTAATCAATATATTTATATTTATATTAATTAGAAATACCCTCAATACGGGTATTAAGTTGAGCTAACATGTCTATCTAAATCCACGTATTGAATATATATCATATTAGGACTTAGAAATATCATAGATGGCAAATGGAAGGCAAGAGGTCGAGTAAATAGCAGAGCAGGTCGACCAAAAACTGTCCACACGAAAGGAATCAGTCGACCGCAGAAATGGCCTCTGAACGACAAAAAACTGCCCACACGAAGGAAGGTCGACCACAGAAATGGTAGATTGCCTAAGAATTCTGTGATGAAGAACACGGTCGACCGCATGATCGATCGATCTGAACAACAGTTTTCAGCAGCTATTTCCCAACGGTCAGAAAATGCAACGGTAACATCCAACAATGATGCACCCTAAGTCCCTACCACCCGAGCCCGAGCCATGAGGGTTGTTATTTATCTAACAAGTGCTTATTTTGCAGGTGAAAACTAAGCTAGAGGAATTGGAGAAGCATCTAGGCATATGAACACTAGGAACCTTAAAGCACCCTCTTGGCTAGACCACAAATCCACCTACAATCAGACCTCCTGCAGGAAATTCGACTTTTTAGCATACTAGAATATTTTAACTCAATTTATGCTCTTCATAAAGATGGTATCCAACCTTCCAAGCTTTCCAGAATGGGCTTTCACATTCAATTTGAAGTTTTTTTGCTATGTCAAACGATCGTTTTACAAAGAGCTACAATTTCAACTCAGAAGCAAAGATGGTAATTCCAATCCGTGTAATAAAAGAGGTATTATTGTAACTTTGGAATTAGGGTTTTCATGGAGGGGTACTTAGCTACCAAAGGAAGCCCTAACTCGTGGTTAATCATCAATCAAAGTTTAGAAGCTGGTTCTTTTGGAGTTTTCTCTAGAAGCCTTCTCGGTGGTTCGATTGTCCTCACCCGCGGATCAACCATTCATCACGTCTTCTCTCATCAGTTCTCATTCAGCCTTGGAGAGAAGATGACCTGCTAATCTTTCCAGCAACTCTTGAGGTGTCCTTTGGCGTGGTTGATTAGAAGACTGAGCAAACCCATGGTGGAGTGATCTTTGTAAGGTTCATTGTAGTTGCTGTTTTTGGTTGTTAGAAAACTAGCGGACCAACTTGGTTTCTTTGGTTCTTTCTCTAGCGTTTTTACAATATTTCCTTTTGGTTTTTTAGTCTCTGGATGTTCCCTGGATAATATTGAATTAGCTGGATTTATTTTGTTGAAAGAAGTTTGTTTGAAGTCCTTGTGTTACTTTTATTGGTGTGGTCGCAAAACTGTTAATTTCGTGTTTGTCAAATTCTTGGCAGCTTGTTGCTCTGTTCATATCTCCTGGAATATTTTGATTTTTGTTCTAAAATTTGGAGGACCTCTGCTTCTTGGAGTCTTCACTATTTCCTCCAAATTTGGGATCCATTCGCTGTAAGCATTGAAACTTATAGATGTTTTGGTGTGGTCGCAAAACTGTTCTTTCTATATCTCCTGGAATATTTTGATTTTTGTTATAAAATTTGGAGGACCCCTGCTTCTTGTAGGCTTCAATATTTCCTCCAAATTTGGGATCCATTCGCTGTAAGCATTGAAAGTTATAGTTGTTCTCATTTATTTGCACAAATTGTATTTAGCCGAGTGAGTTTCAATAGCTTGTTTGACTCCTTGTACTTTGGGGCACATCAATCGGCCGTAAGGCGGTCGACCAAAAGAGAAAAGGTCGACTGTCGACCACTATAGCAGACTCTATAAATAAAAGGCACTCCGAGGCTGAAATAAATATGTGAGAATCCTACTAAAACACTGCTGAATTTTATACTCATATTCTCACTTATCAAAAGAGTGCATAGGTCTAACTCTCTCAATTCATAACTTGAGATTTACTCTTTAAGAGTTAAGTCTTAAAGTGTAATTTTCATTTCCACAATTCTTGTAACCGAATGAAAAGGGTGACACTCTGCGAATAGTCAAGAGAAGGGTGACGCCCTGAGAATTAGTCATTGTAAAGGTTTGTTTGACACTTGTGAAGTCAAACATCGTCAACCGGGGAGGTTGGACGATTAAGGATTTCCAAGTGGGAAGTTTGGATCGTGGACGTAGGCGGGGTTTGTCGAACCACGTGAACAAACCGTTTGCACTATCTATCCCTTAAACTCTTTATTATTGTTTTTATTTGTATGCTTTATACTTGATAAATCACTTAGGGATAGAAAAACTAATATCGCACAAAAAAGTTAATACACCTAATTCACCCTTCCCCTCCCCTCCCTTCCACAGGCATGTACTGATTGGGATTTTAATTAAAATTTTTCTGTGATATTGTAATTGCTTGGATATATTTGCTTGAATTGTGTCTATTGGATTGATTTTTGTTTTTTGGAAATTTTTTGGATAATTTTGTTTGAATTATTTGTTGATAAGTTACTCAATTTAAAACGGCCTTGCTCAATTTAAAATGGCCTTTAATATCCAAGTTGAAGGACAATCTTTACTTAGGCCTCCATATTTTGACACTAGTGATTATATATATTGGAAGACTATGATGAAAATTTATATTCAATCTATAGATTATGAAATTTGGAACATTGTTGAAAATAAGCATTTCATTCAGCTTAAATCTAAGAATGGTATGAGTGTTCCAAAATTATATGTTGAATATAATTGATAGTGATATGTGAAAATTGAGTTTGAATGCTAAAGCTGTAAATATCTTATATTGTGCTCTAAACCGTGATGAAAGTACAATGTTGTGATAGTGCTTATAATATTTGAAAATTACTTGAGATTACACATGAAGGCACTAATCAAGTAAAATAATCTAAATTGAGCATGCTTATACATGAATATGAATTATTTTGCATGAATAAAGATGAATCCATTAGTAGTATGTTTACACGCTTTACTAACATTACTAATGGTTTAAAAGTATTTGGTAGAGTGTATCCCAACGAAGAGTTGGTAAGAAAAATAATTAGGTGTCTACCGAGAGCATGGCAACCAAAGGTAACCGCCATTCAAGAAACGCGAGACTTAAAAGCCACGAAGATGGAGGAGCTCATCAGATCGTTAATGACTCATGAGATTACGATGATGAGCAACGAGGAGGAGCTAAAAGAGAACAAAAATTTCAAACTAAGAAATATAGCTTTCAAAGCCTCATCAAGCACTCAAGATGAACCCAAGGAAGAAGATGAACCCAAGGAAGAAGATGAATTAGAGGAAGAAGATGAAGATGATGAATATATAAAATTCATGACTCAGAAGTTCAACGAGCACCTCCAATGAAATAAGAGAAAAGGGGAGAAGAGTATCATTTGCTTTGGGTGTGGAAAACCCGGACACACCACTTCCGATTGATCCAAAGCAAAGAAGAAATCTAAAGCCTCAAAGAAGAAAGCTTTCAAGGCCATGTGGGAAGATAGCGATGATGATTCTTCTTTCGAGATTGAAGAGGTATCTCCTTTTTGCTTCATGGCCAGTGAGGAAAATACACATGATTCTTCTAGTGAATTTGATCATATTAATGTTGATAGTGAATTACTAGAAGTGTTTGAAGAATTGTTTGAACAATTTAATTTGCTTAAACATAGATATAAATTGTTGAAGAAGGATAACAACAAATTGATTGAAAAACATGTTGAATTGGTTAAATCTGTGGAAAATAAAATTGTTGATTTGAAAATTATAATTGAGGGTTCTAATGCTATAATAAAGTATTTAGAGTTTGATGTCGATAAATTGAAATTGAAAAATATTGATTTGAACTCTATTGTGCTTAAGTTTTCTAATGGTAGCAAAAAATTTAATATCTTTTAGGAAAGCAAAGAATCACATTCGATAAAGCCAGTATTGGCTATGAACCCTTTGCAACAACAAAAATTATAAGAATTTGTTTGTTGGTCCTTGTACATGCAATATTTGTAATTGTATAAGACATAAATCATTTGTTTGCCCTATAAAATTGAATGATAAAAAAGAGAACTCTAAATTGGTTTGGGTTCTAAAAGGGACCATTGCTAATGATAAAAGCCCCAAAAAGGTTTGGGTGCCAAAGAAAAGCACTTCAGTGTTTTCCAACTTTTGAATCAAGAGTTGACATATAATTTGATAATATTGTTTAACACATATACTCTTGACTCAAATAGATTTTTCTTGTTATGTAGAAATAGGTTAAAATCATATTCATTTGTTTAATTTGAATTGAATATATTATATGCATATAGGATATAATTGGAACTCTTTGATTCTCTTATTTGCATTTTTTTGGTATCATTGGTTTGAACTTATTCCTTAATTCGTCAATTAGTTTATTCTTGGTTTTAATCTAACAAGTGGTATAATAATTTCATATATTGATGAATTGTTGGTATTTAATTTTGATGTTTTGTTAATCCCCATTGATTTGAAATTGGTTAGTTAAATAGAGAGAGAAAATAGTTCTATCTTGATTTTTTTAAAGTTTTCATTTCTCAACAAGTGATTTAAATTAAATGATTTTTCTTGGTATATAATTAGATGTTGTCTCCCAACAATTGACATACTAAGGGGAAGAGATAATTGTTTTTGTTTTGATTTCCCCTAATGACTTGATGTTACATATTGGCAAAGGGACAGAAATTGAATGTTAAGTATCCCCATAGAATTGAAGTTGTTTATTGACATATGAGGAGAAAATAAAATTTTGTGTGTTTGATGCATAAAGTCCCCAATAATTTGATTTTGTGTATTGATATAGGGGGAGAGAAGTTTTCTGTTTACTTGGATATGTTTTTAAGATAGATGATTACAATTGGTATATTTTTCTTGAAAATAGATTGTTTTGAATGATTGATATTCCTCCATATATTCTTGTTGAAGATTCAATAGGGAGAGAAGAATATAAATTGTCTTGATTAATTGAATTGTGATATTCCTCCGATATTTCCTATGCGTTAAATTTTGTGAAAGGGGGCGATTTCTTGGTGGTTTAGTCCTCCCCAATATTTTCTTTTTAATTACGACACAAAGGGGGGAGAGAGTGTAAGTTGTTTAGTAGAGAAGCATGTATGCATGAAATTGCATGTAAAAATTGCATAAACTTATGGGGAGAAATCATATTTTGCAATAATGTATGCACATGCTTAAATTTAGGAATAAACAACTTATAATCTTTTTTTTATCATAAAAAATGGGGAGATTGTTAGCCTAAGTGTTGTTAGACTTATTTATTTTGATGATGTTCGTATTGATTTTAATTATAAGTTGTTTATTTGTTTTTGTTCTTAATTATTTAATCATTATATTTATCTTTATATTAATTGAAACTACCCTCAATATAGGTATTAAGTTGTGCTAACATTTCCATTTAAGTCCATGTAGTGAATAGATATCATATTGAGACTTAAAAATATCAAAGATGGCAAATGGAAGGCAAGAGGTCGAGTAAACAACAGAGAAGGTCGACCAAAAACTATCCACACGAAGGAATCTGCCGACCTGTAGGTCGACTGTGGAAATGGCAGATTGCCTATCATTCTGTGACAAAGAAAAAGGTTGATCCGCTGAACGACAAAAAACTGTCCACACAAAGGAAATAGTTGACTGGTAGGATGACTGCAGAAATGGTAAATTGCCTAAGAATTATGCGATGAAAAAATGGTCGACTGTATGATCGACCGATCTGCACAACACTTTTCAGCGGCTAATACCTTATCATGTGCTTTAAATGACTTCTTATGACAGCCCGCCCTGTGAACTGCAGGATGACCCATGTGTGGGTCCGACTTATATTAGTGGGGGTGTACAATTCTACATTGCTTGGGAAAGTAAAATATGCTTGGTTTATAAGTAGAGTTCTCCTCCCTACCTAGTACAACACGTTTTTGGTTAACTCCAAAAACAAAACTGTGTGGGCTTCAGCCCCAAGCAGACAATGTTTTACTAGGAAGACTAAAGGACGTTACAAATGCTATCATATCTAAAGCCTAACCGGAAGTGTGGCGAACGAGGACGTCATGTCTCCAAGGGAGAGAAATTGTGGTAGCCCGCCTTTTGAAGGTCAGGATGACCCATGTGAGGGATCGACCCATATTAGTGGGGGTGCACAATCCCACATTGCTTGAGAGAGTAGAAAATGCATAGTTTATAAGCAGGTTCTCCTCTCTAGGTAGTACAACGCATTTTGGGCTAACTCCAAGAATAAAATTGTGCCGCCTTCGCCCAAAGCGGATAATATTGCACTACAAGGACTAGAGGACATTACACTTAAAGAATGAAATTATTAAAAGAAGTTTAATGAATTAATGAGCTTAATCCATATTAGTTTTTAATGTGAGATTATAAATATAATGTTATAGTTCTCTTTGATGGTTAAGAGAAGCATTACAGTCACACTTAACAAATTCTGATCCTATCTTTACTATAAAATTGAGTTTCCTCACTATTAAAGGATTATGTTACTATCAGGGTCAACCGAGAGAAATCAAGATTCTACAATTTGTTACGTGCACACAAATTTACTAACGATAGATCAAAATATGTTTTCTAGATCTAATTAGTATACTTTTCATGATCTCAATAATTAATGATATATATACATAGTCATTACTTGTATTTCATTTGCATATGATATATTACAGTTTTGACTGAACATAAAATTTTACACTAATCTCTCTATATCATTGTGGATGTCTGTGGTGTGTCAATTTTTCACTTATAATTTTTGCAAAGAAATTGGTTATGGTGCAGATAATTTTAAGGTTATCCCTATTTTGTTGTTCATTTCTAATTTTAGGTGATTTGCTTTTATTGATTAAAGATTTTGTAGCTGTATGAAGAACAATAGGAATGTATATATTTTTGTCAATTACTTAATTATGTATACTTTCTTGCAATTTTGTAAGTTTTTAAGTGTGCGAGTTTGTGATACAAAGTTGAATTACATTTCTATTTTGTTCTTTTTTTATTGTCATGTCTACCATTTGAGTTGCTTTATCAAAATGAACAGCCATGAATAAAGCCCTTTTAAAAAGATAAACTTGTTTTGTTAAAACAAAAAATTAAACAAAATTATAAATATTATTTCAATAATGTGAATGAAAATATGATAGATAAAAATACAACAACATGACACAGTCCATCAAATTTAATAGCAAAGATGATCAAAAAGACATTTAAAAATCAAATTGAAAATATGAGAATTTTTATGAGAAAATTATAACTATAATAATTAAAGTCATATAAAACCTAAACTATAAGGATGAAAAAGATATTTTAGCCAAAAATAAATGAAGAATAATTGTCATATTGGGAGGTGACTGTTGGTGCATCAAAATAATAAGATGAAATATATATATTCAATATATTGTGACTTCAACTATATGAGATGTTTAATGTCTCCAAAATTGGCGGAGAGTAAACCACACCTCAATCAGCGGAAATTCATGATAATAAACTCTTTAAAAGATGTATAGTTTCTCTTTGTTGACTTTTTTCATTATTGTTGACTTTATTTGATTTAAAAAATAAAAAGAAATTAACAAAACAAACTCTGGAGTACAACACATCAAACTTTGAAGAAATTTCACGGACAACTAAAATCTCAAACTATGCAAAAACAACGAGACAAACCTTGCAATCACATTTTCTATTAATATAGACATCTCTCAATACTAAACGATATCGTCTCTCAACATCAATGGACATCCCCTAGCATCCACAGAAGTCCCTCAATATTAAACGACGTCGTAAGTGAAGGGACGTCCGTTGTTAGTTAAAGGACATCTATTTGTGGGGCAAATAACGCCGTTGTTGGTTGAGGACATCTTTCATAAGTGGAGGGACGTCCATCTTAAGTTGAGGGACGTCTGTCTTAAGTCGATGAATGTTCGTAGTAAGACGAGGACGTCCGTTGTGGGATGAAGGACGTCCGTCTTAAGTCGAGGGTCTTCCCACTATTTTCATCTCAACCGTTCATCTCTCACATCGAACGTCCATATTTTGTATTGGACGTCTCTTAATCTAATCCAGCGGTCATCTTCTTTTCTTTCTTCATCTTTTTCCATCTGATCTTTCGTTATTTTTCCTTGTCTGCCAACCACATTATTTCAGTCTGACCTCCCTCTACTCTGATTTTCTTCTCCCTTAATCCATATTTATTATTCAAGTGTTCGTCTTGTCGCCGATTCTGTTGCCCATAATTTAGAGTCAAAGCTATTTTGATTCGTATCACATGGTATTAGAATTAATCTAATTCCCATCAAACGTTCGTCTTCTCGTGGATCAACTTTGACCGTCCCTCGTCATTGAAGGACGTCCAAAGTTGATCTTTGGACTTCTGTTGGAGGTTTAAGTGGCATCTTTGGCATTTTCTAAGCAAAAAACAAGACTCCGTTGTTCGCCTTATTGGTTTTTGACGGAAAACATAACTACGAAATTTGACTTCTTCATTTTTCATAGTTCGAGGTTTTAGTTGTTTGCAAAAATTTTTTAAGGTTTGACTTATTACTGATTCCAAATTATACTGTTTATTTTGTTAATTTCCCTAAAAAAACAAATGTTCGAAAAAAAAAACTATTTGATAAAAGATTAGGGTGACATTACTGAAATTTTATGAACTGAACAATGCACCAACATTTTAATTTAGCTATAACTAACTAACTACCAGTTGTTCATATTATTATTGTTTATTCTTAGAATATATGAACACTTCTTCCCTAATTAGTATGATCTGGTTAAACCTTTTATTTTTTTTTAGTAAAGGCAGGTATAAATTCTATTTGTATCCTCTAAAATTAGTTGATAAAATACTTAAAATAAATTATAAATCATTAAACTTAATATTAGTTAATAAATTTAAAAAAGATGGAGTGCAATTTAATGTTTGAGGTTATTTACATATTATACCTTAAATAATTTTTTTATTTACAAATATAACATTCACATTTCAACGTTTTTTTTACAAACGTAACAGGAACATTTAGCAGTCATCAATAGAATATTGTTGTTAATTTTGATTGATTAAATCAAACATGTGTATATTCTGTTTTCTATTTATCAAGTGTTTGGATCTCAATTTCAAAAATTTCTAATAATTTCTAACTCAATTTTGAATTGTTTCAATTTCTCGACAAGGTTTGAAATCACCAAAAATGATATCAATAGCATTTGAAGTCATTAGATGACTCCGAAATAGGATAAAAACACATAATTAAATAGAAAATGCAGTAAATATGTGATAGATTTAATGTACAAAATTAAGAAATGTCAAAATTACTTATATAAAAAATTAGTTTAAAGCCTCTTCCGTCAAAAAAAAAAAAGGGAATGTTGTGCTTACTTATTCTTCCACCTTATAGCTTTTCAAAATGACAAAGTTGACATTGGCAAATGCTGAAATTTAGTCCAACCACAATTGTTTAAATCAAAAAAAAAAAAAGTGGTTGGAATCATTATCGAACATGGGTGCCACCAAAAATTCAACCACACCCACATGCTCTTCCTATAAGAACGACAAATCTCACAAAAGAAAAAAAAAAAAAAAAAAAGAAGAGCAAATACTCTTCAACAATTTTCAAGCAAAAACAACCAAAAAAAAAAGACACTAATGCATATAATCTTCAGCAGCATAACCATCCTCATTGCCCTTCTATTCACAGCCACCAATGCCGACACTCCGGCGAATCAAAGCCTCCAAACGCAATTCCTGGCTCCCCACAACGTCGTGAGGTACGCCCGTAGGCTGCCGCCCCTCGTTTGGGACGCAAAAATTGCACGCTACGCTCAGTGGTATGCCAGCAAGAGGCGGTTGGACTGCGAGCTGAGGCACTCGGACGGGCCATACGGCGAGAACATATTCTGGGGCAGCGGCTACGACTGGACTCCGGGTCAGGCAGTGGCGGCTTGGGTGGAGGAGAAGAAGTGGTACAATTATCTGTCAAATTCTTGTGCAAATGGCCAAATTTGTGGGCATTATACACAGATTGTTTGGAGAGCAACTAGACGACTAGGGTGTGCTAAAGTGGCCTGTGCGGGTGGAAGAGGTCTGTTCATCATTTGCAATTATGATCCTCCAGGTAACTACATCAGAGAGAAGCCTTATTGAAGAAATGGTTGAGATTTCAGGATATGGGTTTCATTGTTCATGATGAAGAGTGAAAGTGGTGGGAGAAGTGGATGGTTTCTAAAGGCTTCTCGTGTTATAAATAATGTTTCTCTTGTGTTTGATTCCGGTGAACTATGCTTGTGTTCCGATTAAACAAAGAGTAATGACAATAGTGATTGAAGGACGTATATATTTTTTGTATTGTTAAGTAAAATATGAACAATTAAATTATTTTCAATCCAAATGGTAAGTTAGATGTCTCAAATTCAAATATAAAAACATTAACCTTGTCACGACTCGGAGGGGACCAGATACAGAATGAGTAGCGACCCAGTCCGAAAATGGACCGAACTGTCCGACCCTCTAATTTTTTCCTTATTTACTTGTTTAATTAATTATGCAGCGGAACACTTTACTGAATTACAATATGTCAGGGTCTGGCCTAACGTGCTATACTAAAGGTCTAATAGCAATATCAAAATAAAATGATAATATATGTTTGAAATAAAAATGCCAATAATTACAAGAAATTAATACCATTATTATTACAGATTTTTACTAAAAGAGTCCAACGTCACAAAATGATGCACCACAGACGAGCTTAGGACGGAGTGGACTTGTTCGGTCATTCGACTCTAGAGGTGATCGACTGGATATCTCACAGTTTCAAAACTTTATTGCTTTTGGATGAATGACGGTCGATTGGGTGCAGAATGTGATCGACCGGTTGGCTGGAAGTTTCTATATTTGCCGCAAATCACTTTAGGAAATATTCGAATTTAGAAATCCATAACTTGATGAATATGGAAGTTTTTCTCATGAAATTTGGACAACAACCACTTTAATGAATGATGAATGATTCATCTAAAAATTATCCCAAAAATCACCACAAATAAGGAAATATACCCGGTTGAATTAGATTGGCCAAAGATATCAAGAAATCACAACTTTAGCCTTCGATACGGAAAGCTACACCAATTCAATTCTTTTTGAAAGTTGAACACCACTTCACACGTAATTCTTCAAGAGAATAAGAACACGGATGCCAATAAGAAAGATTACTAAACTCACAAAGTAATTTTAATGTGATATCACGGCACAAAATTTTGGATGAACACACTAAAAATAGAAAAAGGAATCTCTCCCAATTCAAAGATAAACAAAATAAAACTTTAATATTCAAATTCAACTCCATAAAATGTAGGTCGTCAGATTAAGTGATGGACAACAAGGTCCAATCACAAGGGCTAGGGTCCAAAGACTTATTAACACTTACCTTTCTACTTATTTGGAAGGTAACTCAATAGTGTAACAAGTGGAGGAGTCACCATCTCATGAAAACCAAGGAAAACCCATGCATGTTTTGTTATCGAAACCATCCCAAATGACTGAGCATGAGGATCAAGAAAGATCAAATCATGTTGAGTTATGGAAACCATTCCAAGTGGCTGAGCAAGAAGATCAAGGAAAGTTAACACATGTTGTTCTATAGAAACCTTCCCAAGTGGCCGAGCATAAAGAAGGGAAAGTTTCCAAAAGTCATCAAGACTTGGAGAAGAAGAATCAAGAGTTAATTTACGTAATTTACTTTAAGTTAAGTTGTAAAAATCCTAGTATAGTAATAGATCAAGTGTGTGTGTGTGATAGCCGATTAGTACCTAGTTTCCTTTTTAGTTATTTCCTATTTCTTATTTGATGAGTGGCTATTTAAGCTACCGTGCATGGTTGTTTTTACAGAGTTGAATTTGAATATTAAAACTTTGCGTTGTTTATCTTTGAATGGTTAGAGATTCCTTTTTCTACCTTTAGTGTGTTTATCCAAAGTTTTGTGGTGTGATATCACATTAAGATTACTTTGTGAGTTGAGTAATCTTTCTTATTAGCATTCGTGTTCTTATTCTCTTGAAGAAGGATGTGTGAAGTGGTGTTCAAATTTCAAGAAGAATTGAATTGGTGGAGCTTTCCATATCAGAGACTAAAGTTATGATTTCTTGACATCTTTGGCCAATCTAATTCAACCAGGCGTATTTCCTTGTTTGTGGCAATTTTCAACATTATTTTTGGAGAAGATATTTATCATTTATTGAAGGAGTTGCTGTCCAAATTTCATGAGAAAAGTTTCCATACTCATCAAGTTGTAGACTTCTAAAGTCGGATATTTCCTAAAGTTATTTGTGGCAAATATAGAAACTTCCAGCCAACCGATTGATCATCACTCTACAGTCGGTTAACCTCTATTTGTCCAAAAGCAGTGAAGTTTTGAAACTATGAAGCTTTCGGTCTTTCACTTTTAGCCGTCGATCGATCGCATAGATTATAGTCCTTCTAAACTTGTTCTGTTTGCACATCATCTTGGTATCAAAGCTAAAATCCTTATTATTTTATTTGACTTTTGTAACTTATTTCCATCTACATGATGACAAGGGGAGGAACAAAGGTAGCAAAATCGTGAGACAAATCCAACTAATATTTCCGACACCGAGTTGCCACCAACAAGGAAGGTCAAGTCTAGTGTTCAAGGACAAATTGATGAGCTTAAAAATATGATTTTTGATATGCATCAACGATTTATTGTTTCTAGAAGTTAGCAATGGGAGAATCCTCAAGCAACAAGACCAAGAGAAAAAGTATTCCAATCGAATAGTCAAAAATGATTCATAGAGGAAGAGACCGAGAATGGGGAATTCTTTAACACAAGGAGACCAAACTAAAAGGATTGCTTAAATTTTATTAAGGTAACCATTCCTACGTTTAATGGTTCTTGTAATGGTGATGATTACCTTGATAGGATGGAAAATGTGGATGAGATTTTTGAATGCTACAATTCTTTGGAAAGAAAGAAGATTTAACTGGTATTGTTAATTTATGGTGTAACAATCTTAGATAAAAAAAGGAGGCTGGATGGAGAAGAAGAAATCTGAACTTGGAAACTTTTGAAGACATTGATGAGTAAGAGATTTATTCCAAGTCATTACAAACAAGAGTTGTTTATTCAAATGCAAAGCCTCAAACAAGGATCTTCATCAATAGAGGAATATTTGGATGAGTTTGAAACATTGAAGACAAGGTGTGACTTAGAAGAGCCGAAAGACCAAACTCTTATAAGATTCATCCAAGGCCTCAATTATGATATTGGAGATATTGTTGAACTACAGCCCTACAAGACATTGGAAGATGTTATTAATTTGGCTTTAAAAGTGAAGAGACAAAAGAAGAGAAAAGGAAAAAGAAATGGTTAGCTAATTCACACAAAGAACTACAAGCTCTCTCAAAGCGCCACCTAAACTTGAAGACAAATGATTGAACATGAAGAACGCTACAACTAAACCAAGTGAAGACAAGAAAATTCCTATTGAAGCATAAAAAACAAAGACAATTGAGATCAAGTGTTTCGAATGCCTTGGTTTCAAAAGAAAGTGATGGTATTGCGAGAAAGCACCAATGAAGTTGAAAGTGAGGATGAGAGTGATGAACAAGAGGCACCCGAGAAGGAAACAATAGTAGAGACCCTTCATGCTCAAGAAGGTCTTCTTATTTTTGTTATTCGGAGGATACTTACTACAAAGGCTAACATTGATGATTGTCAAAGGGAAAATATCTTCCATAGCCGATGCAAAATCAAAGACAAGATATGCTATCTAATTATTGATGGAGGAAGTTGTGCTAATATAGTACCTACGGACCTAGTGAGCAAGTTGGGAATGAAGACAACCTTGCATCCGACTCCTTACAAGCAAAATTGGTTAAATGACCAAGAGGACATCAAGGTTAGTTAGCAAGCATCGGTTGAGTTCACTATTGGAAGTTTTATGGATAAAGTGTTATGTGAAATGAGTGCTAGCCATTTACTTTCAAGAAGACCGTGGCAATATAATAGGAAGACTATGCATGATGGTTATACAAATTGTTATTCATTCAAGGATAATGGAAGAGTGATCAAATCAGCTCCACTCCAACTAGGGCAAGTGGTTAAAAATTATGAATCATGGAGAGAAAATAAGTTGAAAACTACTTTGTTTATGTCAAAGAAGGAATTGTGAAGGGTGTTAAAGAGAAAAGACTTGGTTGTATTGATGATGTTCCATGACAAGTTTGTTGAGAAGGGAGAGATGCTCAAGTCGGTTCTAGCTCTTTTGGAGGAGTATCAAGATGTGTTCCCTGAAGATCTTTCTCAAGGGCTTCCATCAATTAGAGGTATTTAGCACCAAATTGATTTGGTACCCAGCTCAAGTCTACCAAATAGGCCCTCTTATAGACTAAATATGGAGGAGGCAAAAGAACTACACAAGCAAGTGACCGAGCTATTAGACAAATGTTTCATTCGAGAATATTTAAGTCCATGTGTTGTGCCATCACTATAAGCACCAAAGAAGGATGGAAGTATGAGGATGGAAGTATGAGGATAGCTGAACTATTAATCAAATCACTATCAAGTATAGGTTTCCAATTCATCGGCTCAAAGATATGTTGGATGAATTGAGTGGGGCCTCTATCTTCTCAAGAATCTACTTAAAAAGTGGTTATCACCAAATTAGAATAAGAGAGGGAGATGAATGGAAGACGACCTTCAAGACCAAGTATGGTTTATATGAATGGATGGTCATGCCTTTTGGATTATCAAATGCACCATGCACTTTTATGCGGATCATGCACCATATGCTCAAAGACTTTCCAGGAAGGTTTGTGGTGGTTCATTTCGATGATATCTTGGTTTATAGTGAAAATCTACCTATACATGTTGAGCACCTTAGACAACTTTTTGAAGTACTTCGATCGGCCAAATTCTATGGAAACTTAAAGAAGTGTTCTTTTGCACAAGAAAGAGTTTATTTTCTTGGTTTCATTATCTCCAAGCATGGAATGGAAGTGGATGACTCAAAGATCAAAATCATTCAAGAATGGCCTAACCTTACAAGCATTACTGAGGTACAAAGTTGTCATGGCCTAACATCTTTCTATAGGAGGTTTATTCAAGATTTTACCACCTTAATGGCTCCCATAACGAATTGCACCAAGAAAGGAAAGGAGTTATCATGGAATCAAACTTTTGAAAAAAAATTTTGAAGTGATTAAAGAAAAATTATACAATGTTTCGGTCCTTACATTACTCGATTTTAGCAAAATCTTTGAAGTTGAGTGTGATGTGTCCAGAGTAAGAACTAGAGCTGTACTTATGCAATATGGCAAGCCAATAGCCTATTTGAGTGAAAAACTGAAAGGAGCCGCCTTGAATTACTTACCTATGATAAAGAGTTTTATTCGATTATAAGGGCACTTGAAGTTTGGCAACACTACCTCCTTTTGAAGGAGTTTATTATTCACACCGATCATGAAGCTCTTAAACACATTCGAAGTCAATGTAAGCTAAATAGGAGATATACGAAATGGGTTGATTTTTTGGAAAGATATTCTTATCTAATCAAGTACAAGAAAGACAACACTAATGTAATGGCCGATGCACTATCTGGAAGACACTCAACGACTTACAACATACAAGACTTATCTCCTTCCATTAGTGATAAAGAGGATAAAATGGAGCCAAAACTTGAAGAAGATTTGAAGTCAAATCCTCAAAAACCCAGAGAGGATGATGGACTACAAGGTCCAATCACAAGGGCTAGGGCCCAAAGAGTTATTAAGACTTACCTTTTTACTTATTTGGAAGGTAACTCAATAGTGAACCAAGTGTAGGAGTCACCATCTCGTGAAGACCAAAGAAAGCTCATGCATGTTTTGTTATGGAAACCATCCCAAGTGACCAAGCATGAGGATCAAGAAAGGTCAAAACACGTTGAGTTATAGAAACCATCTCAAGTGGTCGAGTAAGAAGATCAAGGAAAGTCAACACATGTTGTGTTATCAAAATATTCCTAAGTGGCCGAGCATGAAGAATGAAAAGTTTCCAAAAGTCATTAAGACTTGGAGAAGAATAATCAAGAGTTAATTTAAGTAAATTACTTTAAATTAAGTTTCCAAAAACCTAGTATAGTAATCGGGCAAGTGTGTGTGTGTGTGTGATAGCATATTCGTACCTAGTTTTCTTTTTAGTTATTTTGTATTTCTTAGTTGATGAGCGGCTATTTAAGCTACCGTGCACGGTTGTTTTTACGCAATGTGCAAACGGAACAAGTTTAGGAGGACTATAACAATAACAATAAAAATACGTAAGAGAGTAAGAAAAGAGTGTACAAATGATTTTGTTAACGCGGTTAAGCCAATCTGGCCTACATTTGTACTTCAAAGCTTCTCCTTGGAGATTTCTTCTACTATAACCCTTCCAACTAAGATCGATTGAACTTTTGGGTATCAATCAAACTTTACACCAACTCTTTGCAGTTGTCACCCTTTGATCATTCCACGAATAAAAGATCGATTGAACTTTTGGGTATCAATCAAACTTTACACCAACTCTTTGCAATTGTCACCCTTTGATCATTCCACGAATAATGAATGTAAAATTTTTGAAGGTTAAGTAATAATAACCAAACTCACAAATGAAAATTTCAAGTTTAGAGTTAGAGGAGTTAAGTTTTTAGCTCATGATTGATAGTTGAAATATTTCAAATGAAATCAGTAGCACTTCATCGTAGTTAGGTTAAGTAACAATAACTGTTAGTTTTGAAAGACAAGTAAATATAACCTAACTCTCACAAATAAAAATCTCAAGTTTAAAGTGAGAAGAGTTAGGTTTTTCGCTCAAGTTTGATTGCTCAAATATTTTCAATGAAATCGGCAGCACTTCGTCGTAGATATCGCACTCGGTGAATTGCATAATAGAGGTTGCTTTTATTTATAGATGTCTTCAATTGGTTGGAGCCCCAGTTGACCACCTATACAAATTGGTCAACCTTTTCATGACCGTTGTATGATTTTTGAACAGGCAAGGTCGACTACTTGTAACTTTAAGTCTACTTCCCTCGGTCCACCTCTTCAACAAATTTCAGTAACTTGTTGCTCTTGAGAGATTTTTAGGATAACTCACTTTCTATCTAGTCAGCCGCAATGGTGGACCTATGCAGGGCCTAATCGATCTATTATGTAGATCTTCAAAAATACATTGCTCTCGAAAGTTTTTCAGCATGACCCTTCAGTTTTGTAGTGACTAAATTTTTTTTCAGAAATGTTATGATATTATTTCTCAAAGAAGTTGTGTTTAAGAATGTGTATTATGGTATGTGTGTGTACTGAATATCAATTATAGTTTATAAACATATATGTAAATGATATTAATAAAATAAATATATATATGATAATAGATTAAGTTGCTTAGAGGTTGAATTGGAGAAACGGAAATGGATATGCAATGAGTTGGAAGTGTTGTCCACGAGTTAATAGACGTCATCGTGTTGGAAGGGATGTTTGTTGTTAAGAATCTATCAAGGGAGACATTCGAATGTGGGACGACACCGTATTGAATGAATTGGCGTTAACTGAAGCAGAAAAAAATAACTTTTTTGTGGAAAAGAGAACGACCGCAGGAGCCAATCTTTTAGCAAAAAAAGGGGTAGTCATCATTTAATAAATAGAAGTGCAGAGAAGATAACAAGCATTGGATCCAGGTTGCAGATGGACCAAGCACTGTTGGATTAGAAGGTGAAATAAAAGACGCTTCTGCAAAAGAGAAAGATTCTATAGCAAGAGAGAGATTGATCGTTGGATTAAATGAGAGGATAGAATGGGAGTCGTTTGATTAATAAAAGATGCTTTTACAAGATAGAGAGATTGATCGTTGGATTTATAGTGCGGCGAAACGAGGATAGTTGGATTAGAGAAAAGATTCTTTTGCAGAGAGAAAAGATGTCGCATGGAATGAATGTTAAGTAAACATAAATAGGACAGTATCGTTTTGCGTTAAGAAACACATTCACAAAAGCGAACGTGTTCATGGCAGTGTATTAAAAAGAACAAACGTTGTCATATCAAAGGAAAGTCATCTGTTCTCAGAAGTGAATGCATCTGCAGTAAATTAAACGATGATAGGAATGACATCGTTTTGATTAATGGGGACCAGCTAAATAGTGGAATCGCAGGAGTTTAAGCATCTGCAGATGTAAACGCGTTTGAAAATGAGATGTGGTATAAAAGGATTGGTTTAGCGTGATGAATATTCATCGAGAATATTCTTGAAGGACATGAATGTGCCCATTGCGGCAGCCTATGCTTTTGCATTCGAAGTGCTTGCAATTTACAAGTCAAGTGACTCATCGTCCAATTGACAATTGAGGCGTCGCCTGCCGTTTCACCTTGGAGTAAGGATGCATTGAAGGAGAATGAAATGGGTGACTTCTCGGTTGAAGAGTTCCAACCTATCATCTAGCTTGAATGTATCGAGGCTCGATTAGATTAAAAAAGGAAAAAATTGATAATACAAGATACTTGCTGGAGAAGAAATACAGTTAGAACCTAGAGAAGAAGATTTCTCTGTGCTTACCGAGGAGATTTTGGCTCAGCTAAGTTGAAATTTAGAAGAGTATATTATACTAAATCTAAGTAAGTAGAGATGCATGTGTTTTGGTCATTCGACCTACACCACAAGGCGTAAGGTGACTTTATCTAATTTGTTGGTAGGAGGCTCTGTCTGTATTATTTGTTATGTTTACCTATAATTTCTCGAGGATGTGATATTCTGTTTTCTATGCTATGATACATTGTTATGTTAGTTTGTTTACTGCTTTTACTCATGATGATTCGAGGATTTTATATTCTATTGTTTGTGTTGATAGACGAAAAGTTTTGTTTCCCATTTAAGAGTATGATGTGTAAGAATTTTGCTGTCTACTAGAATTAAGGTGATATTCCTTAGTTACTATTATACGTTGTTTTATTCAAGGATGTGCTGACTGTAATTCAGATGTTTAATATACAACATTGTTTTGACATATAAGAAAGATAAAAAAAAAGAAAGAACATACGTAAATGGGTCAAGATGATAGACTGTTCCTAAGGTGGAACCAAGGAGTGCAAATACCTGTTGGTTTACCTTCAATTGATGTCGAGGCAGATCAGTCGATGTTGGTAGATGTGTATTGATGTGTGCAGTAGCTAATAGAGGATTCGGTTGATGTCATGTCTATCACCCAATATTGTGAGACGATCTCACAATATTGGGTCATAGACATGGCATCAACCAATTCCTCTATTAGCTGCTGCACACAGACTACTCATTCCTGAAGTGATAAAGAAGACGAACAGTAAAAGATAAGACAAAGAAATGGAATATGTAATTTATTACATCTTGCATATGTTTAGAATGAATTGTTCAGAGCTAATGACATTAGTTGTAGTTGTTGTGAAAATTTACAGTTGAAATATGCATGAGAACAAAGAATGTAACGTGATTAATTAATGGGAAAATGACAAACCAACCATCATACTTTTTTTACTAACAAATTAACCACTGAACTATGAAAAAATTCATTGTTAACATCGTTGTCACGTTTGCTGTTAAACACTTTGATGACGAACCATGGCGGCTTGACAACAATCCTCAGCAGCTTGACCACGATCGCGGCAGATTGATAAGAATGAGATTCCTTTGTCTCACCTAGTGCGACGATGAATCTTTGCAAATCGATAATTCTCTCAATTTTCAACGATTTTAGATACTTGATGACTCATTTTCCATTGTCTTTTCATGATGGACAGTTAGGAAACATCTGTTTTGTCATTCGGTGTTCATCAAAGCATATTCGAGCAGGAAAACATGCAGAGCTTCACAACTTTGAATTGTGTAAGGAAAATTGGAGGACTTAGAAGCATTTTTATCCCTCAAAAGTGGGACAAGCTGCCTTTGGCACTTGCTAACGCGTAGATCTCAAAAAGTTATGATAAATCAATAAAAAATCATCCAAATCGGTCGATTGAGCACAAAGTTATGGCCTTCTAAAGTTTTCGAGTAAACAATCTCATTTTTTCTGCCCGAATCTGCTCTGATATGCACCGAATGACAAAACAGATCCATCCTACCTATTCATTGCAAAAAAAATGATGGAAAACAAGTTCTCAAGCGTCCAAAACAGTTGAAAATTGAGAAAATTATCTATCTGCAAAGATTCACCGTCGCACTAAGTGAAAGAAAAGAATTTCCTTCTTATCAATCCACCGCGGATCGTGGTCAATCCGGGGCAGATCGTTGTCAAGCTGTCGTGGATTATCGTCAAGCCGCCGCAGATCGTTGTCATTAACGGAAAACGTGACAGCGATGTTAGCGGCGACTTTTTTCTATAGTTCAGTGGTTAATTTGTTAGCAAAAATAGTTTAGTGGTTGACTTGTCATTGATCACAAAGTACGATGGTTGGTTTGTCATTTTCCCTTAATTAATTTAGTTCTTGACTTACTAAGTATTATTAGACTTACAGCTTAAACCTTGTGGTGTGGGTATTAAAGTTATTACTGATGACCTTGATGATGAAGCAGTGAAGATGGGTTCCCATGAGTGAAACTTGGAGATTGTCAAGTGATGTTAGCTTATGAATTTCTATTTTATTAAAAAAAGTTTCATTTCATGTTTTAATAATTGTGTTTTATTGACTGTGAAAGAACTTAATATTTGGGATTTTATGCTACGAAATTTATAAAGTGGATTTTTACGTATAGTAGAATTTTCATGTTACGCTTCACCATTGCAAATTTTTTGGTATGTATTTCATTAGTAAAACAATGACCCAAAGACTTAATCAATTCACGTTTTGGCAAAAGATATATATTTTTTTAAAAATGAGTTAAATTTTTGGGTCGTTACAAGTTTAGACAGGTCAAGTGCACCGGTCAAGCTATGCAGGGTCAGGTCGACCTCTTCCATACATTTTCACATATTCTTTATTCTCGATAATTTTTTTTTGGAATACCTCTTAGCTTGGATAGGTTGATCCCTCATGCATTTTCTTCTTAATTTAAAATGTGTAAGTCTTATGAACTTTAATATTAACCACAAAGACTTAAATAAACACGTTATAATATCCAAATATCTACTTGCGATGATATTTCCATTGAAAGCAAAGATAAATAATTCATCATAGAATTATCGAAATCATAATAACCATTTTTAAATTAAATATAATCAAATAAATATACTCATAATCAACACAATTCATAATCAACTTAGAATTAATCACTCAATTAATTATGTTTATCATCAAAATAATTAAGTTTAATTCCTATTAAGCTAAGAATTAGATAAGATAATGCTCATGAGTATTCCCTCAGTGTTTTTACAATAAAAAAGATATTATTCATTATCAATTTTGTGTTGAAACTCCACAACAAAATTCAGCCGTCGAGAGAAAACATCAACATATTCTCAAGATAGCTCAAGTAATATTATTTTATTCTAATCTTTCTTTGAAATTTTAGGGAGAATGTGTTCTAATAGCTATGTATTTGATAAACAGACTGCCAATGCCTATACTATCAAATTCATCTCCTTTGGAAAAATTGTATAATAAAGTGCCCTTTTATGATCATTTAAAAATGTTTGATTGTTTATGTTTAGCTTCAATATTAAATAGCACACGAGATAAATTTTGTCGTCGACCAAAGCTGGTATTTACCTTGGATATCACACTGGTTATATTTTGGATTTAGAAGCTAGCAAAATTGTCATTACCTATTGTAATTTTTCATGGTGTTTTTCCTTTCAAAATGTCTCATTGCATTACACATTGATTATGTATTTTATACATCAAATCTTACTTCTCATTTGGATACTATTTTGGATGACTTCAATTTCCCCTCTATCCTTCTTGATAAATCTTAATTGGATAATGCTTCAAAAACTAGTACCAAACAATTATCTCAAATTTAACCTTTTCTTTCTAATTGTAAATATCCTTCTTTGATTCTCTTTCTTATAATTGTTTATCTCCTTCATATAAAGCCCCTATACAATGTCTATTTCTTCACAACTTGAACCCAAAATCTATTGAAATAACGAACGAGATTTGGAAAAAAGAAAGAGAAAACAATGGACACTAAATTTACGTAGAAAACCCAAGACGGGAAAAAAACTACGGGCAGAGGAGAAAACACTATTAGAAATCAGTACAACGAGCTTTACGGCTCAAGCATATATTTATAGGGATAAAGGAAACTCTAGTTATACTGGAATTGGAAACCCTAATCCTGCAGGAATTAGGAAACCTCCAATGTGGGCCAAACCGGCCTGGCCCAATTAGAATCTGGGTCACACTGAACCTTAACAATCTCCACCTTGACACAAATTCCACTCTATAAATATAACTCTAGAAAACCTCATCTTCCACAAATGCCCCTCATGCGAAATCAGCAGCTAATACCAACCAAGCTCAAACAATGTTTGAACTTGGGTGTGGGCAAAGTCTTTGTCATCATATCTGCAGGATTATCATGAGTACTGATTTTACTAACTGCAAAATCACCCCGAGCAACCACTTCATGCACAAAATGATAACGAATATCGATGTGCTTCGTCCTCTCATGAAACATCTGATCTTTAGTGACAAAGATAGCACTCTAACTATCGCAAAACACTTTGGCAATTTGCAAATCTCCACTGAGCTCATCAAACAAACCTTTTAACCATATAGTTTTTTTACAAGCCCCTATAATAGCCATATATCCTGCCTCTGTAGTAGACAACACAACTATATCCTATAAGGTAGCTCTCCAACTGATAGCGCAACCACCAACTGTAAAGACAAATCCAGTAAAAGATCTCCTCTTATCAATATCCCCCTCATAATTAGAATCAACATATCCAATAACAGGATCTTTAGTTCTTCCGAATTGAAGACACACATCACTAGTTCGACGTAGATACCTAAGAATCCACTGAATAGCTCTCCAGTGTTCTTTTCCCGGATTTGCCATGTACCTATTAACCGCACTGACTGCGTAAGATAAATCTTGACGCGTTCAAACTATAGCATACATGAGAGATCCCACTGCACTAGGATACGGAACTTATGACATATAATTAATTTCATCATCTGATTTCGGGCAAAAGTCGGATGAAAACCTGAAATGAGCTGCTAAAGGAGTACCAACAGGTTTATACTTATTCATGTTAAACCTGCAAAGAACTTTCTGAATGTACCCACTTTGACTTATGTACAATTTCCCAGATTTTCTATCTCTCTGTATCTCCATACCAAGTATCTTTTTCGCTGCTCCCAAATCTTTTGTCTTAAATTCTTACTCAGCTGTACTTTGACCCTTCTGATTTCTTCAATATCTTTAGCTGCGATTAACATATCAGCGACGAATAAAACAAGATAAATCACTTACCCATTCTGACTGTTCTTTATGTAGACACAACTATCATAATTACTCATTTTGAAATCTTGAGCAAGCATGAATGAATCAAACCTCTTATACCACTGTCTAGGCGACTACTTTAGACCATAAAGGAATTTCTTCAAAAAACAAACATAGTCTTCTTTTCCGAAAACTATAAAACCTTCAGGTTGCTGCATATAGATGTCCTCTTCAAGCTCTCCATGTAAAAATGCAGTTTTAACATCCAACTGCTCAATCTCAAAGTTGTGCATAGCCACAACACCCAGCAAAGCTCGAATCGAACTATGCTTAACCACTGGAGAAAACACATCAGTGAAATCTACACCTAGAATCTGACTGTACCCCTTAGCAACCAAATGTGCTTTGTACTTGTCTTCTTCAACACCAGTGTACCTTTTTTTTTCTTGAACACTCATTTGCAATGAATCACTTTCTTTTCTTTTGGCAATTTAACTGAGTCTCATGTGTCGTTCTTCTGAAGAGATTCCATCTCCTCCTGCATGGCGATCATTCATTTCTCTGAATTTTCTAAAGTCATTGCCTCTGAATAAGTAGACGATTCTTCACTAGAATTAATGCTTTCAGCTACACTCAAAACATAAGGAACTAAATCTGCTTCACCAAATTTCTGTGGATGTTTAATCTCTCTTCTTGGTCTATTCTTAGCGATGGAATATTCTGGCGAAGCTGATACTGGTGATTTTGCAGAAATGATATCACCCTAATTATCTGAGCTGGTTTGACCCAAAGACTGTGATGTCGACCCTGATTCAACTTCAACCTCAACCTCGCTACTAGATAAATGATTAGTCTTATCTATCAAGCCTTTAGAAGATGAATTCCCAAGCATAGTATCTTCATCGAATACCACATTCCTACTCAATATGACTTTCTTGGATTCAGGACACTATAATTTATATCCCTTGAAACCAGGCTGGTATCCAAGGAATATACATTTCAATGATCTGGGCTCTAATTTGCGATTATCAACGTGAGCATATGCGGGACAACCAAATACTCTCAAACCTGAATAATCAACAGGATTACCAGACCAAACTTTTTCAGCAGCTTTCTTATCAAGAGTATTTGATGGAGAACGATTCACAATATAACAAGTAGTAGCAGCAGCTTCAACCCAAAATGACTTAGGTAAACCAGAATCTGAAATCATACACCAAACCTTTTCCATTAAAGTTCTATTCATTCGCTCTGCCACTCCATTTTGTTGTGGAGTACCCGGACTGTCAAATGCCTCATAATTCCCTCTGACCTGCAGAAAGAGTTGAACTCTTCCGAACAAAACTCTAACCCATTATCGGTGCGTAGATATTTTATCTGCTTTCCTGTCTGCTTTTCAATTAAGGTTTTCCACTCCTTGAACGTAACAAATACATCACTTTTCTTCTTTAGAAAGAACACCCAAAACTTTCTGGAAAAATCATCAATCATGGTCAGCATAAATGTGCCCCTCCCTTGGAAGGCACCGATACTGGACCCCAAAGATCTGAGTGGATATAATCTAGTATTTCTTTCGTACTGTGAGTGGCTATAGTGAATGTAACTCTCTTCTATTTCCCGAAAACACAATGCTCGCAAAACTATAATTTACTTGTGCTCTGACCATTCAAGAGTCCTCTTCTGCTAAGCTCATTCATCCCATTTTCACTCATATGCCCCAGACACATATGTCATAATCTGGTAAGGTTTTCATCTGACAATGAAGTACTAATTGCAGCATCCCCAACAACTGTAGATCCCTGCAGAACATATAAATTTTCAGATTTTCTTTGCCCTTTCATCATAGTAAGAGAACCAAGGCTGATCTTCAAAACTCCACCTTCACCGGCGTATCTGTACCCTTTCAGATAAAGAGTACTCAATGAGATCAAATTTCTCTTCAAGTCAGGAACATGTCGAACGTCACTAAGTGTTCTGACAACTCCACCATACATTTTAATTCTGATTGAACCAATCTCTGCTATCTCGCACGATGAATTATTTTCCATCAATACTACACCTTTTAACACAGGCTCATGTGTTGAAAACCAATCTTTATTGAGACACATATGAAACGTACAGGCCAAATTATGAATCCACTCCTCGGATGACTTTAAGTTTCCATCAGACACTACTAGAAAATCTCCTCCTGATTCATAATTGTTTTCTTCAGCGACAACTGCTTCACCAGAATTACCTGGTTGTTTTCCCTTCTTATCAGCTTCCTCTTTTCTTTTATTCTGCAATTTGTAACACTCAAATTTTATATGCCCTTTTTTCTGAAAGAAAAAACAAACTTTGTTTCTCTTCCTGGACTTTGATATGCTTTTTGAACTCTTTTTGTTACTATTCCCTTTATCGGACCTCTCTGATGTTCCAACCCTAGTAATCAAACCCTCTCCTTGAGTTCCAAATCCAACTATAAGGTGCTTCATCCTTTCTTTTGAAAGCAAAGCATCGTAGACCTCTTTCAGAGTCAACGCGTCACGACTATACAGAATAGTATCTCGGAAAATATTGTACATTGTAGGCAATGAACATAACAAAATCAAACCCAAATCTTTCTCATCATATTTGCATCCATTGTTTCCAAATCCGAAACAATTTCTTTAAATGTAGCCAAATGTTTTTTAATCGAAGTTCCTTCTCCCATATGATGAAAATATAACCACTGCTTCAAATGTAGCTTACTCATCAGAGTTTTATATGCACAATTCTTCAAAATTTGTCCATATTTCAGCAGCAGATTTCGCCTTCAACACATCTTCCAAAATTGCATTTGATAAATGAAGACGGATCAAAGATAACGTTTTTCTGTCCTCAGAAATTTTTCTTCCTCGATCCAAGACTTTGGCATTTTATTGAACCCCAATAATTCCATCTGAGCCAGAACATCCCGCGTCTTTACCTTCCATATCGGAAACCTCTTATTCTGATCCAACATCACAATTTCATATTTCATCGAAGTCATCCCCAAAAATCAGAAATTTCTCCCAAAATCAAATAGATATCGACACCAAAAATTCAACCCTCAAATATTCCAAAATAATTATCCAATTAAATTCTGAAAATTCCAAAACCACAATTAACCTGCAAATCCAATAAATCCAAAAGGCAAAATTTTTATCAACCTTCAAGTACCAAAATTCTTCAACTGGCTGGGCAGCTTTGATTTGTAAGAGACAATGGCAAACTGTCACCGAAAATCTGGTGATTTGCAGAGAAGCAGACTTGAACGACAACCAGATCTGTGGAACCGAAAACAAAGTAGAATGGTGGTACTGAGTATTGCGGAATCAGCTGGCAACAACGAATGCAACTCGCGACTTTTGGCGGAGACAGTTCGATAGTGGATGGGGCGGCTCTTCTCCTTCACTTCACAATTGACCGATGATCGAGATGGGTTCTTCATTGCTGGATCTTCGTTGATGTCGTTGTTGGAGATTAGGAGTCAATCAACGATGCGAGAGGCTTCTTCTTCGTTGCAGAACTTCGCTTGACAGGTCTTTAGCGTTGGAGAGTCCGATCGTTGCGGGCAGTTCTTCATTGGAGAAGATGAACAAAAGTAGGGACACGGGCAGCAGGAGGCTTCCTTGGGCAGCAGAGGGCTTCGGGCAGCAATAAATTTTTTTTTTCTTTTTCAATTTCTGTTTTCCAAAAACTAAAATCACAAAATCGTCCCACCTCCGATAAATCGAAAACCTCGATTTTCAGAAACCTTCAACTTCGCTCTGATACCAATTGTTGAAAATTGGTATAGAGAACCTCAACCTTAGCTCTGATACCAATTTTTGAAATAACGAACGAGATTTGGAAAAGAGAAAGAGAAAACAATAGACACTGAATTTAAGTGGAAAACACAAGACGAGAAAAAACCACGGGCAGAGGAGAAATCATTATTAGAAATCAATATAACAAGCTTTGCGGCTCAAGCTTATATTTATAGGAATAAAGGAAATCCTAGTCATACTGAAATTGGAAACCCTAATCCTGTAGGAATTAGGAAACCTCCAATGTGGGCCAAACCGGCCTAGCCCAATTAAAATCTGGGTCACACTGGACCCTAACAAAACCTTTCTTCAAACTAAGAAATCTCCTAAATGGAAAAATGCCATGGATGAACAAGTTGCAAGCTCTTGAAGGAAATGGTCGTGCAAATTGATGTGCATGAAGAAGTTTACATGAAACTTCCACTGGGTTATGTCAAGCAAGGGGAAGAATTTGTTGAAAAGCAAATAGCATCTTTGACTGTTGAAAAATCTTTTATTAACCGTCAACTTGAAGTGGGACCCACAACCACATGTTTGGCCAATGAGAATGAGGTACGTGAAATTGGAAATAAAGCTGCAATTGTGTTGCATTCCGTCTCAGCAACTCTACACGAGGAGGACGATGAGGACCTTCGTTCATTATGCCAATCCACTAGTGACGAAGAAATGGACATGGCCGAGAGTAGGCCTAGATGCCTAACACAAGCAGAAGGCAGCTTCACTGGAATGGACCTTGGCAAAAAGTACAGTTCATTCAACAAAATTAGAGAAGAAATTGTCGATCATGTGTTGAAGAATGGGTACGGGATAAAATTCACCCACAGTGATGCTCATCGATTGAGGGCTGCTTGCCAAGAAGGATGCCCGTGGCGGTTGCACGCCTAAAAAATGCAAGGTGAAATGACGTTTCAAATAAAGTTTTACAACGATATTCAAACTTGCTCGAGAAAGATGGAAAGTCGTCATGCCACTGCCAAATGGGTGGCAACACATTACTTAGACAGATTTAAAAGTCAGGTCGATTAGGACCTTGCTTCCATAATTGAGACAATGAAGAAGGACTTTAATGTCAACATCACACCCAGTCTTGCTAGAAAGGCAAGAAATGCAGCAAAAAAAATTAACGAAGGTGATGGCAATGAACAATACAAGCTCATATGGTCCTCTGCTGAGGAGATTCGGAGGTCTAATCCTGGAAGCTCGGTGCGCGTTGAGCTGGACATGAGTGCATTTAAAAGAATGTACATGTGTTTGGCTGCATGCAAGACGGCCATCTTGAACTGTGGTAGACCAGTTATTTGTTTGTACGGTTGCCACTTGAAGGGAACGACTTCAGGCCAGCTGCTCACTGCTGTCACCATAGACGGGAACGATGGTATGTATCCGATTGCTATAGCAGTGGTTGAAGCAGAAAATAGGGCTTCATGGAGCTGGTTTCTAGAATTGTTGCTCGATGATCTAAACATCCCATCTGACAATGGATGGACAATCATTTCTGACCGACAAAAGATGCGGTTAATTGCTTTTGCCTTCTGTGTTTATGTTATGCATTTTGTACCAATGTCTGACTAATATTATGAATCTTTGCAGGGTCTAGTGCAAGCTGTCATAGAGGTGGCATGGCAAACAGACCATCGGTTTTGCATCTGACACCTGTATGCCAATTTTCAAAAATAATTTAAAGGCAGGTTGTTCAAGGATGCAATGTGGGCCACATCTAGAGCTACAACTGTATGGTAGTTTGAGAGAGAGATGACCAAGTTATTTTTGCTTGACCCGGCGGCCCACAACTATCTATGAGGAATAGATGTGACACGCTGGGCCAAACATGCCTTCTGTTCCATCCCAAAGTACGACATAAGCCTCAACAACCTGAGCGAGTCCTTCAACGCTTACATCCTACCAGTCTGGGACAAACTGATTCTAAGTATGTTTGAGATTATTTGAAAGGGCATTATGGGTAGGATTGTGAAAAAAAATGAAAAGATGGCCGCTCTATCCACCTTTTCTGTCCAATGATCAGCAACAGGCTCGCCAAACTAAAACTTGCCGGTCGAAATTGAAGCCCCCAATTTTTAGGAGCTGCGCAGCTTGAGGTTAGTAATGGTAATGAACAGTACTCTGTCGATTTGGACAGGAGTACTTGTACCTGTTACCGGTGGGAGTTGACCGGCATCTCATGTGTCCATGTAGTCTCGTGCATTCACTTCATGAGGAGATCTCCTTAGGAATTTATGCATGCGTGCTATCACCGGGAAACATACATGGCGATGTACTCCCACTTTGTCCGCCCCGTCAATGGACCCATCGAGTGGTCTCCTGTGACGAATCTTGATCCAATTATCCCACCGTCATTTAAAAGGCTTCCAAGAAGGCCGCGTAAACGTAGAATACGGGATATGGACGAGGCCCCAAGCAGGACAGTGCTGACCAGAAGACATCTGAAAGTCCCTTGTAGCCGGTGTGGGGCACAATTCCCACACGTGCGAAGGGGAAGGCGAGTCCAGTGCCGGGGCCGGCAGAGGCGATAGAGGGAGAGGCAGAGCCAGGGGCAGAGGCGGCAGAGAAAGGTCGGCGAGCACATTTATGGGTTTCAGAGTCTCCGAGACAGCTCCCGAGACAATTCCTTCTAGAGTCCCCAAGACAGTTTTCGAGACAGTTCTGGACATAGTTTCTGAGACACAGGTGAGCCCATTATCACGTTTACTTTTTCAAATGTTATTTGAACTATGCTAATTTCATTTGCAATGTGTTCTGCAGGAGCCTGATGCGCAAGGTCCACAAACCCAAACGTACACAAATGTGGACCTTCATCTTCCATGATACATTCATTTGATAGATTAAGTTTGATATATATATGATTGAACAGTACGCTATATTTGTAAATTTTGAATTTATATATATGAATTGGTTTCATAAATTTGAATTGATAAATTTGAATTGGTTTCAGTAATTTGAATTCATATATTGGATCCATACATTTAGTTGTGGATATGTAAGTTTGAATTATTGTTCCATTTTACAATTAGCTGGCTCATTGGAATCTTCGATTCTATTACAAGATAATGGATTGCATTTTTCTCTTTCCCCTCCCAAGTGCTGTTCAGGAGAATGAGGATGTAATTCTACATCAATGGCTAGCAGTTTCTCGATTACACTTATCCTCACCCCAATTTATAAAAATTTTGCTTGAGTCTCCCTTGTTTCTTTACTCCCCCAAAGCTATTTTCATACATCCTGCACAAAAATCCCAAGCAGTTCCAATATCATCCAAACATATCATTCATCCACTAAATGTAAACAACATATATCATCCAAACATATCATTCGCAAAGTAAATGTAAACTACACATAAATTACAACGTAAATGTACACAAATTCAACTAAACACAAACTACAACGTAAATCATTGAACTAAACGACGCTGTCTTCTTCCTGGTCTGTTTCGGGCGCAAATCCTTGACCGCAAAAGATAAGTTTGGGTCAAGGAATACTCTATCTGCTGGGGCGAACAACGGACCCTCATACTGAAAGGTTGCAGGGTCGTGTTTGTAGAATTGTTCCGCAATAGTGCACTGTCGCAGCACCCTCATCCCCTCACTCGTACACCGTAAGACACCGATCGGCCTGCAATGCAAAGGGAACAATTGCCGGTCAAATACGCGGAAAGCAATATTAAGAATTTACACAAGGGAAAATACATACCGCTCTTTATCAGTGGGAGCTACGATGATGGAGATTGATTCTGGCATCAATCCCTGGTAAGCGTATTGAGTGTGGAGGTCCACGGATGTCATAAACATCCCATGCTTTGGGTGTGTCTGTAATGTAAACAACGCAATAGATGATCTTAGTAAACATGAACAACAACTCAGAGAAGCGAGATGGTTACTTACGTGAATCCACCCTAATGTGAGTAGATGGTTTTCCTGTTGAAACACAAATACAGCTTCGTCGTCGATCCCATAACACTGCATATAAGTTCGGATGAGTACTAAGATAAAATTTTATACACTAACATACAAAGAAGGCTTCTCACAGTATTTGGCCTCGCGACTTGGTCTGGGAAGATGAGATTAGTGACGACGTAATCATCGTCGATCAGCTTTCCCCCAAGAATTGCGCACGTCTCCATGTTCTTTCGAGTATTTTCCTGGACATAATTCTTGAACATATTCATCAAATCATGAGCCTGCAACAAAAATGTCAAAACACCGTCAGACTAACAAAGCATGAACATGAATGAACACACATATGTAACGAAATGAGAGATGTACCACACACACAGTTCTAAGGGGTGGAGCCTTGAACAGACCGGTCCCCTCCACCTTGGCAGGCAAGGCTGGAGGAGCAGGTTGGCAGCTTTCGACATGGGTGCTGCAAATCAATAACACGTCATTACGTGAAACACAAATTAAGTAAAAACTAGACTTTGCATACAAAGTAAATAACTTACAAGCGGAATGTGGCATCTGGTGCTTCAAAGGATGATGACACGGATGCTGATCGCCTCTCGCCTCTCTGAAGTGCTGCCATCACCTCACGGTGCCACTCTGCTGCTTGCATATGCCACTCTTGTGCTATGCGATGCCTCTCTTCTGCCGCCTCCTCCACTCTTTGTATCAGAACTTGTTGCATTCGCAGGTGCTTCTCTATCATTTGCATTCTATTCATCGCCATATGATGGAGCTCATCCATCTTGCTCATCCAGGCGGACGTCTCCTCAGGCATCGAAGTAAAGTGAGATGACTGAGGAGGAGGCAGCTGTTCATGTGAGGGGGCTGAATGCTGAGGCTCTAAGAGGGGTGAAGGTGCTGCCTGCTTCTTGGACTTGCGGAACCATTCCCTTCTAGTTTGGGTGATAACCATTCGGTCCAATATAGCATTGTTGTACACGTCATTGGCCAACTCTTCAATTCTCGGCTCTTTCTCTGAGATGGGTACCCCAAACTGCTCAACGATACTCTGGATGAGTTACTTGTACGGCAGGTTCTTCGCTGAGTTGTTGAGCACCTCATGCATGTGGCTCACAATGATAAATCTGATGTCCACCTTTTTCCCCATGAACACTTTCTCCAGCATATAGAGATCCATGCTGCTAACATGGTCTCAAAGCCCATTCCGAGGCAAAATTGTGTAGGTCATGATCAGGTGGATCAATCGGGCTATGACATTCAACTCCTTGCCCTTTGGCTTCTTGTACTGGGCAACCTCAGGATCTAGGTTCAACAATATAAGCACCTCTAGCCCTTCTCCTCGGTTGACGAATGGTGATTCCCGAGACATGTGATAATATTCATCGCTTGGCTCCTCCAATACACATCCAAGTATAATGTTTAGATCGTTGGGAGTGAACCTCAACTCCCGTCCAAAAACGTACGTCCGCACCTCTAATGGCTCGGTGGACAATCTCAAATTTGCATAAAACAATCTTATAACTCTCTCGCAGTAACTGCCCCTCATCTGGCACAACCTAACTAATCCAACATCTTCAAGCATATGATTAATTCCCATTCTTGCGAAAGAGTTCAAATCTACTATTTTGGAAACAATAATTCCACAGTGTTGTATATCTTCTAAATACCGTATTTTGCAATTTGTTGTCCTGAATAGTTTGGACCTTAAACCCGCTGTAACGAGTTAGAACCGGACCAATGAGCATCCAGCTTCTCCTTCTTCAGGCTCGGCAGTTTCTTCGTCTTCCACCGCCGCCGCGGGTTGAACATCTTCCACTGCCTCAGGTTGAACATCTTCCACAGCCGCGATTTGAACGGGTGCAACCGCCTCCACCGTTGTCTTCCCACACTTCAACGTCAATTTCTTAGATCGGGAATACATTATGATCGCTGAGAGTAATTAACCAACCTGCAGTATAATAACCCAAAGAACAAGCCTAAGTTAGCATAACAGTATTTCCTCAAATCGTCTCTCGGGTAATAAAAAATGCAATAAAACAACAATTGAAATCAACAAACCACCAAAAAAACAACAATAAAACAGAATCAACAAACCACAACAGGGTAGGCAATCCAAAATCTGAAATTCATATTCTAAAAGAGTAAAACAACAATTGAACAACATCCAACAATCATTTTTTAGACTTAACCATTTTTCGTAACCATTTCTCTTTCACCAATTGTCTAGTCATCTATAAAGAAACTAATAACAACTAACAAGCCAAAAGGAACAAAGAAAATAACAAAGAAATGACAAGGAAAAATCGATAGAGTTTAGGAAACTATGAGTCTATCACATGCAGGAAACGACAATAGACAACAGTTAAAACATTGATTGATTGCAGAACCAAACCAACTAACAATGACTATCATCACAGAACTAGAAAAATCGACAAAGTACTACTAACAAATCCATACCATCAAAACAAATTAAATGACTACATACAAGAGGAACGGAAATAGACAATTAAACGATTAAATGACTACAACAATTGAACAGCAATACCGTATCAAGCTCTGTCACTCTATGAACTGTGATGACTGAAAGAAGAACCGAGAGATCGAGAGAATGGCGAGAAGCCCTAGAGCACGCCTGGACTGGAAGAAGAATCGAGAACGGCGAGAAGCACGCCTGGATTGGAACGGCGAGAAGACTAAGAGTCGGAACGGAAATATGAACCGAGAACGGCAAGAAGCACGCCTGGACTAGAAGAAGAACGTCGTTCGCCATTCTGTCGTCGGACTTGTTTGGGTTGGGGATCAAGAGACAGAGGCTCGGGAGTCGCCGATTCGGGAGGGGAGAGTCCGAGAGATCAGCCGTCGGGAGCAGAGTGCTGAGTGTCGAGCAGTGAACTGTGAAGTGAGCTAATGAGGAGCCCTAATTTTTAAAATGGGACAGGGGTGTCTCAAGAGACCGCGATCTCTTGAGACAGGTTGGCCTAGAGGCCGCGGCGTCCAGGAAACTTGGCCAAGACGTCGGGGCCTCCAAGCCAAACGATGCGGCGCCCTGTCAACTTGTTAACGGCGAACGTGACAGCGATGTTGGATTTGTCATTTCTCCATACATCAGTGGTTAATTTGTTAAAAAATAAAAGATAATGGTTGACTTGTCATTGATCGCAAACTACGATGGTTAATTTGTCATTTTCCCTTAAAATATTCATTCTCCTTCATGAAACTTGAGAGAGGGAGTATTGAATAGAGCAGACTGATTCAGTATAGAAGACGATGTTGAAGATGCTGACATGCTGACGTGGACGAATTTAGTAGTTATAAGGGTTTGTTCTGAGCTGTATGTGCAACTGTAAAAAGGTCAATCTATACTGAGCTGCATCATACTCGATACTCCATGAAATATACTTAGTTTTCTCTCTCATTAGCTAGAGCTAAAACTGTAACCAACGTCCATCTTGAATTGGCTTAATAAGGACGCTCTCCTAGATAATTACCCGGTGGATCATAGTTGCATGTAATAAACACATCGCCATCCTCGCAAACAACACGCGCGCAGCCCATCCTCCTCGTCTTCCTCCACACGATCTGCGTAAAGTGCCCGCACACTCGCCCACTCTCGCACGCGTTGCTCCAGTACGTGTAGTATTTCTCTTCTTCCGCCCATGAATTCACTGCGTCCATCGGCGTCCAGCCTGACCCACTTCCCCAAAAGATGTTTTCTCCGAATTTGAATCCGTTTTCCGGGAAAGAATGTTGCGGTTTGCAGTCCGATTTTCTCTCCCTTGCCCACCATTTCGCGTAGCTTTCGAGCTCGAAATCCCACGCTAAAGGAAGCTCCCACTTGGCTGCTCTTATTAAGTTATGCGCGAACAAGAACTGGAGAGCCTCTCCGATGCAGTTCCAGCAGAGTTGCTTGGAAGTTCTGTAAATTGTTTCGTTGTCGATGTTGTGATTATCAACTGTTTGATGCAATGGCTCTAAGAATGGGTGAGTGTTTGAAAGAGATTGTGGAGCAAGGATGATGAAGAGAAAGGCAAAACCAAGTAAATGCGGCGTCATTTCTGTGTTTTTATGAAAATTCACAGAGTTTTAACAGGTTATTATACAGAGGAGGACATATAAAGGAACATAATGTGTGTCATGGACAGACAATCTTATCCAATTGGGTTAGTTTAATTGGAAAACTTTTTGTTGTCTTAGTATAATATTGTCTGTTTTTTTACTGAAACTCTTATGATTTTATTTTTGTTGTAAGCCTAAAATGCGATGTATCAAATAAGAAGATAATTTTACTGATAAATCATGTGTTTTCCACTCAGTAAAACGATGTGAGATTGTGCAGCCCCACTAGTACGAGTATGACCCTTATTGGGTCACCTTTGTTTTTATAGGGTGGATTGTTACAACCTCCCTCCCTTGAGGAATCCACATTCTCGTCGGCTACGCTTTCAGTTGAACTTTTGACTCTGATACCATTTGTAACTTTCTCAATCTTCCAATACAATGTTTCCATCTTTTGGCCAAAACATGCACGATTTTGTTTTTAAAGTTAGCCCAAAACGCATTGTACCAAATAGGAATGAGAACTTTACTGTTAAATCATGTGTTTTCCACTTTGCCAAGCAACGTGAGATTGTGCATCCTTACTAATATGACCCTCATCAGGTCATCTTTGTCTTTATAGGATGGATTGTTACAATCTCTCTCCCTTGAGGGCCCGATGTCATCATTCGTCACACTTCTGGTTGGGCTTTTGGCTCTAATACGATTTTTAACGTCCTCAGTCCTCTTAATATAATATTGTCTACTTTTGGCTAAAACACGCATTGTTTTGTTCTTGTAGTTAGCCTAAAACGCTTTGTATTAAGTGGAAACGAAAATTTTACTTATCAATCATGTGTTTTCCACTCTCCAAAACAATGTAGAATTGTGCACTCATAGTAATATAGGTCGGACCCTTAAGCAAGTCATCCTTATCTCACAGAGCAAGTGTCATGTTAACTAACATTAACTAAACCTGAGATATACGCCTTTGTTTACTAGCTACTTCTTTGACACTCATTCATTAACTAAAGAAGATGTTTTTTGATGTTAGTGTTGAATCATATTATTACCTCGTAAATGTTGGATAAGTGAAGAATAATATGTTGTATGCAAAGACCATTTAGATCAAGGAAGTTGCATTAGTTTATAGGATTGAGTGTGTAAAAATTGTTTTTATATAAAATTTTTGTCATTACAAATGAGCTAAAACTCCTTGTTATTGCTCACTTAACTTTTTCTGGGTCTTTTTTTTTTAGTTTCATTGTCCTTATAATTGCTTTCTATTTGGACAAAATTAGAGTTCAAATACAGCTTTTGTAGTGTGTTGCTGTTCATCATATTATATTAATTTTATACATTATTGTTTGGGAGGATCTGAGCAATCCTTGTCACAAACTGTGAAAAGTGTTTGGCTTTTCATGAAAGGAGAAGAATCAGGGATGTATGATTGAAGGGGTAGGCGGTCTCGTGAAGTCAGAACTGTGGTTCCCGTGAGTTGTGTTGTTTGTATTGTACTGCCTGCCCGTTTGTCCACGTGGAAGTGGAAGTGGAAGTGGAAGTTGACGTGACATGAACCAGAAAACCTATGGCCAATAGTTTTGCAGGGGCCAGTGGCAATGGGTTGGGTGGGACCATGAAAGAAGGTGTAAGG
This sequence comes from Begonia loranthoides, assembly GCA_022433065.1. Lineage (NCBI taxonomy): Eukaryota > Viridiplantae > Streptophyta > Magnoliopsida > Cucurbitales > Begoniaceae > Begonia > Begonia loranthoides. The sequence goes on along the minus strand of CM039481.1, from coordinate 12,645,954 downwards.
CGGAGGTAAACAAGCCCATAAAATCCTGCGGTGGGAGTGAGATCGATCTGGTTGGAATGAGTTATGAGATATTGCTTTGTAATTTTGTGGTGTAATGTAACTTGATCTAATACAAGCCATTTATAGTTAGGATGATATAAATAAGGGTAGGGGCTGCTCAGTTTGTTTCCACCCCTAATTGAAACTGAATCAATCGATTTGATTTAACAATTTTAAAAACCGAAATTGAACCAAATGAGTTTTAGAAACAAACTTTTTTTTTTTCATTTTGCTTAGTTTGGCCTAGGTTTTGAGTTTTTCTTTTTTTTAATTTGGTTTTGGTCAGTTTTGACTTAGTTTTTGGCCGGTTTATGGGTTTGGGCAAGTTTAGTTGGTTTGATTTGGTTTCTTTCTTAGTTTGTGTAATTTTTTGAAACTACCAATTCTTTTTAAAAGGCAAGACTCGAATGAAATTGAACTTGATCCTTAGTTAGGTCTGCTAAATTGAACTTGACCATTTAAAATAAGGAAAAGAAAAGGAAGATTTGCAAACAATTAATTAAACACTAAGAGTTTATGGTCAATGAGTATTTGAATAATTGCTGAGAAGTAAATACTCTGTAATTTATAATTTCCTTACATTACAATAACTATGGAAGAAATTCGATGATGATTATAAAAATATATATATTTATATGACTTAATATCTTTAAAAACACACTAATAGGGTATGTAAAATTTAACCCAATTGACGAAAGTGTAAAAACAAATAAAATGAACACTAAAGCTCTCTTTTGCTTTCATATTGCTCAACACCCCTTAAGGCCCATCCATTTTAGGTCCATGTTCCACATTCACAATTAGGAAAATGACAAACCAACTATTGAAATCAATTACTAAATTTTTTTGCTAACAAATTAATTACTGAACTATGAAAAAAATTTTACTGCTAACATCGCTATCACATTTGGAGTTAAACGCTTTAATTTCCAGCAGCGACAACTCGTCTACTAATCCACCGCTGCTCAATATTTTTTTAAATAATAACCTTATAATATTGATGGCTCGTCGCGAATCATATTCGACCACCGCGGGTTAACAATAAACCGTGGCGGTTTAATACCAAGCCATTGCGGGTTGACTATAAACTGCGACAGATTAATACTGATCCTCCGCAGTTCATTGTGCCTCGTTCTTTGTTCCTCTGCCCTACTATATAATACTCGATCATGCGCTCCTGCAAATTCACCGCTAACCACGATATCCTCAACGAACATTCGTACTGTTAGACCTTCGTTCCGCACTGTGTAATCAATACCAATGGATTCCCGCCCAAAGAAAATGATGCTCAAGCGAAATGATGGTCTATCGCAAACTCAGCCGCAACCATAGGCAGAAACGACAGACTCTGCCTGTGAATGCCATCCGTTTGCAACTAACTTGGTCGGTCAATTTTACTGGACTCTACCAGCCACGATGCAAGATGGAGCACCCGTGGTGAAAGGAGCAACTGCTGCGGTGCAAGATGGAGCACCCGTGGCTAAAGCAGCACCCGCCGCGGTGCAAGCTAGAGCATCCGTAGGGGGTGGAGATGGAGGAACCGAGTTTTAAGCACAACCTCAATCTCAAACGCAACCTCAACAACAACCGGCAAGAGGTGCAATGGTTCGTTTCCAACCAGTTGCATCGAGTTTCCACTCCCCACTCTTCAGGACAGTCTACGCAAAGGAACAGTATGAAGTTGATATTAAACACCATTCAATTATTCTTTCTAAAAGAGTAGACTTTGAGTCCTTGGCTAAGTTGAAAATTGAGTAATTGTTTGAGGGGGGCTGGCTTAGCCGGTTTGTGCCGATTGGGTGGAAGTTACTGTGAGAGGATTGTGAAGCTATTTTATGCAAATTTGGAACTGTCCACCCTATCATTAGAGGTCCAGACTTATATGTTTGGACGGGAGTTGAGGTTAACTTCCAACGATTTTAACGTGATGCTTAGATGTGTGATGGAGGGACCAAGCAATCAGTTGTAACGACCCGGTTTTTATTTACTTAAAAAATGCATAAAATTTAAAACTTTTATAAAATGATTGAAATCTTTATTAAAACTTTTGAAATTGAAATCAAAGTTCTTTTCTTAAAAACCAGATCGTTAAAAAATCTTACTTAAAACTCATTGCTTAAATCTTTATTAACACCAGAAGACTTTATTTATAAAAAAATTTTTCTCAAATTACAGCGGAAGCATAAATAATTTATTTAAAAGACAATAAATAAACTGTTATTTTATATTTACAAAATTCTTTTCTCTTTTACATTCTTTAGCCTACCCAGCCACAAGACTCGTTCGTACAAATCCTTCATCAGCTACTCCTTAATCTGTTCGTCATTTTCTCTCGTGCTTGTACCTACATTGCAAGTTGTAAACTATGAGCCTAATGCTCAGTAAGTGATAAAACCTAATATGCTAGATGCACATGCTGGGACATTTTAAAAACATATGCAATTTCTATTTTTGTTTTCTTTATTTTATCTTTTATCTTTTTTTACTTACGTACTTTCTTTCTGTTTTTGTTTCCGTATCGTTCGCGTTTCTGTATCTGTTCCTATGTTTGTTTCCATATCTGTATCTGTATCTATATCCGTTATCCATTTCCATTTCTGGAAACTCATTTCTGTTTCTGTTCCTGTTCCCATTTTCGTTTATGTTGTACAGTTTCCATTTTTGTTCTCGTATCCGTATCCATTTCTCTTTTCATATTCTTTTCTTTACTTTTCATTTCTTTTATTTTCTTTTGTTCATGTGCTGGGCTTGACCTACCAAACCATAAAAACATTTATCTTTTCTTTATCTTTTGTTCATGTGACGGGCTTGACCTACCGGACCACAAGAACCTTTATCTTTTCTTTCGTTGGATTATGTGCTGGGCTTGACCTACAGGACCACACTACCCCTTTTCTTTTATCTTTCTTAATCATTCATTTGTACTTTCTTTTCGTTTTCGTTTCCTTTTCAAAACTGTGCATGAAAATTATTTTCGTATTCTTTTGAAAATCGTGATGCATGATGCTCATGAATGCATGCAATTTCTAACATATATTTAAGGGAATCTTAATAAACATATAATTCATACAATTCACAGAATGTGCTATAAAAACTGTAGACATGCTTTTAAAGTGATAGACATGATGTAAAAATTGTAACACGCCGATAATGTTTTTCCCGTATACGCAATGTAATTAAGTGTTAGGATAATTTACATATTACATTGCGTATCTATACATGTTTTATTATGACGTGTATTTATGGGGAAAATATGTTGGGATGAAAATTAAGTAGAAAAATGTGAAGGGAATGCTGTTCTGACAAATTCAGACACATGCAGACGAAATGGGGACAAGAAATGTCATCCACAAACGCATGGAACGTCGCCCCTGAGTCTTGGGACAACTCAAGATGTGGTTTCGCGTCCTAACTTCGCTTGTGTCGTGAAGTTTCGGACGAGCTCGGACGAACGCGGACGTGGGTGGATGCTGAAGATATGAATCTATCCAATTCCTAAACAGTTTCGGACGAATTCGAATGCTGCATCCAGATGACTTCCTTCGTCCGAATGGCAAATTCAGATGGTTACGGACGATGGCGGATGCATGCGAACGCAGTCATTTTGAATCTGTTCAATTTCTGGACAGTTTCGAACAATGGCGGATGCGAGATGCGGACGCCTTTCTTCATCCGAATGACGGATTTGGATGAATGCCGACGAAGGTGAGGATGCCATCCTTCGTCTGAAAGTGCATTCTGTTAGGAAGAATAGTATTTTTTGGATGCGAGCGGATGAGGCCAAGACGAATCCTCTTGTCCGAAACATCCCAGCACTGCGAGAAATTAGGGATTTAAATATTAGGGCTTTTGTCGTTTAGTCATCTATTATCCACTTAGTCGACAACTCCACGCCTAGACCATGCCCTCCACGAAGCCATGCCTTCCTCTCCCATTCGCTGTACGTTTGTCTCCCAGGTATGGCCTTCGATTAAACCATTCCTCCCCTCTGCATTTTCATTCCAGCTTTCCTTTCCCTACGAACCATCTTCTCTCCCTACATGAGAGTTCTTGCAAGAGAGAAAATCATCAGTGAGCTCGTGAGTGTTCTGGTGAGTTGGGTGATTCTCCTAAGTGATACGTGTGAATTGTGAGAGTCCTTCAGTGATACGTGAGTGAAGATAGGTTCTATAAGCTGGGGTGGGAGCTGGGAGCTGCTGTCCGTGAGCTAAGGAGCAAGCTATGGAGTTGCTGTCCGTGATAGAGTTCTTCATTTAGGGTAAAGAATTGGGTAGAGTCTTGGCCGAGGAGGCCCTACCCACAAGTAGTGTGCGTGAGTGGTGTGACGACCCGTTTTTTCATAACCTTTTTAAAAATGTGCGAAATTTAAAACTTTTGTAAGATAGTTAAAATCCTTCATAATCAGAGTGATAAAAATTGAGCGTCAAAATCCATTCATTACATTCGTTATGAAAATCGTTTATCAAAACATAGTGAAAGTAATAATAATTAAGTTAAAACAGAGCGGAAGCAAAAACATTCAAATTAAAACATGCTAAGTAAATCATTATGTTTTACAATTTACTTTACTCATCTTTAGCCTAACTAGCCACAAGCTCAGCCCGTGTAAATTCTTCATCAACTTCTTTGTGTTATGTTCATCGTTCTCTCGTGCATACACATGTACTTGCACCACAAGTAAACTATAAGCCCAAAGGCTTAGTAAGGAAAGAGAATATGCAATATGATCATGCCTCTCTCTAGTTCACTTGGAATGGGTTCGCCCCAAACCAATCTTTTCATTACGTTTCATTCACTCGTTCATTACACATACATCGAGTTGGAAGTTGAAGGAACACGTATCTGATGGAATAGTTTGATCGGCTTTTAACCCTATGTGGGCTAGATCCGAACTACCTATCCTCCCCCCAACTTCCCATTATCATTATCATCATCATCATCATCATCATCATCATTCATTCATTCATTTTATTTTCCTCACTCATGCATGTGAGTACCACCCCGAGGGGCACTCCCTACTTGTTTCTATTATCATGATCCATGTTAACATAATATAAAAGAATTTGGTAATTTAACAATACAAGTAACAAACAACGAATACCAAGAATAGTAAGAAGGAAAATCAACGAAAACAAGAATATTATAATTGCAAGCAACATAGAAGTGAAGTGAAAACAACCTATGACATGCTTGATCCTAACAAATATACAATAAGGATATGGCAAGAATAATAAATTAATAACATACAAGATATCTAAACAATTAAATATGTTTCATAGTGTTACGAAAGCTTAGATGCAACTTAACAATTAAAGGAAACATGCTCAACAAACGACAATTGTAAACATGCTTAAATTATAATTATAAAGTATTAAACTAAACTAATTACGTATGCTTATCTACACTAACCGAACTTAAACATGCTTAATGATTAACAAATGGAAATGTTCTCATAAATTAAAATGAATTAATAACGAGATCATGCTTATTTATCATCGCACAATCAATAAACTAAAACTAGCTTTGCATGCTCTTTTAGACAAAACAAAACACAAACTAAATAGAATATAAGCATGCTTCTCAAACAAATGCTAAAAACGTGCTTAATGAATCAATACCAGCTAAAGTCTTAATCAATTATAAATAAAACGACTAATCGATCTTATACATTCAAAATTAACATGCTAGTTCATCAAATTAACTAAATATGCTCGGAATACTTAAGAAACTCAAACTAAACGTATTCGGATTATATTCAAGAAGCTCAAATAATAGATTACATTTCCCAATTGATTGATCACGCTTTTATTCCAATTAATAAAACATACTAGTTAATTAAACATGCAAAGAGTCCTATTTAATTAGATATGTTTAGTTTAGTTAATTACGCTAAACATGCTTCTATAATTATCATCCTAATTTATTTACACATGCTAGATTTACGAAAATGAAGCAAGTATTAACAATTAAGAAGCTACAATGAATAATATAATGAATTGCACGGGAACTGCAGTAAGTGAATATAACCAATTGTACAAAACAGAATTTAAAGTCTCTATTTATTAATGATCATATGTGTATATCTTGTCATCATTCATTTCGTCATTCTATCCTACAAACTTAACGTTTTCATTCATCATTCATGCATCACATTTCTATTAACATAAAGAGAACTACAATTCCTAACCAGTACCAAGAAACAACAATATTACAACTAGATTTCAAAATACGAAACTAAACTATATAGGCATGCTATTCCAATTAAAGCTGAACATAACACACTAAATAAACCATAAGCTGGAAATCTAATTAATGAATCACAATTTGAACATGCTCAAGAATTATGCTAAATGAAATGACATCAATTCAATCTAGAGCATTTATCGCTCCTAACTAGAACCAAGGAAAGTAATAAGCATTACAAGGAATTTAGCAATTAAAAATAGTTCACAAAAATAGAATTCCTAATTTATGCAGTTCATAACTCATTCATACTCATCCTATCGTCCTATCACTTTCCATTCATCATTCGTTTCATTCCTAAGCATCTCAATTCAACATTTGTAGTAGGAAAATATATAGAAAATTAAACAACACAGCAAGAATTCACAACCAAGAGAATACACTGCACAAAATATTTAAGCAATGGACATCACAGAAAAGCAATACAATTCATACAATACTTGTGGTGTAGGGCCTCCACATGGCCAACGACTCTACCCAATTCTTACCTCAAACTTTATCGCAAAATAGCTTGATGATTTGCATCTAACAAACAACTCCAGGACCCAATTTTTGGAATAAAATTCTGATTCTTCAAGGTTGACAATAGCAAGACCATCTAGCAACACATGCATATTTCCAACCACTAAACCAAACAATAACTAACATTAGGTTATATACATATTGTATCATATTTTACAGTCTTTCAAAGCTTTAAAAACCATCCAACCATATTACAGAATATTCATTCCAATTTGACAAAGTATAATCCAACGACACATTCTATACCAATGCCAGACTCTACCCCGAAAATAGAAACTAATTGGCCAAAACAGCAGAGAAGAAAGCCTCACCAATAGAAAACCCGATAGCAACTTCAATCTTCCCTGCATCTCCTTCATCCTTCACTTGGCAAACACTCCAAAACCCTCTCGGTTTACTCCTCTCCCGTACTGTCTCTAAATTTCCTTCTCACCTTTTTTGTAGCGGTGCCCTCTCACTCCTTAGATGTATTTATACACAGACGATAGGGATTGAAACACTTAACAGCTTATCCCATAATTTCAGCTACGGATGCAGAATTTTTGGATTGAGCTCTCCTTCGCCTCTGCCTCTCAACTCCCATCTAAACCACCAGGCAAGAATCAAAGAAATGGATCGGATTGGACTGAACCGCAAGCTGGACCGCAAGCCTCCAACTGAACCGCCACCCTTGCTCGACCCATTCATTGCGCAGCTCCAATCACAGAATCAAACAACACAAACAATCGAGATGCATACCTCTGCCAACCACAGAGAGAATCGCAGCCTCGCAATTTGCTCGCCCCGCCACCAACTCTGACATTTCAAGCCCTAGCTCGCCAGAAGCCAGACGTCGTGCACACGCGAGGGAGTCTGAGCTCACCACCAACAATTGTTCGCAATGTCGGTCATCGCCGCGAATGCCCGCCGAAACCCGAACACTCGAGCTCCTTCCCGTCACTCGCAAGCTCTCTCTCTCTCAGACTCTAGATCCCCCTCTTGATCTGTTCTCTCTCTCCCCTTTCTTCAGCAGAAAATCGACAATTTCATAAATTAATATTTATTCTAATTACCTTAATTTCTCATAATTTAAAATGTTACGAATATGTCTTTGGTAATACCCCAATAATTATCCAACTAAAAAAATCGAGGTGTAACAAGTGGTGTCGATTTCCTTAGTTGTTATACTGTTGTTATTTCCTTTGTTGATAACTACTATTAGTTTCCTACAATTTCCTTTACCGCAATTCTATAAATTCCTTTACTTCAATTTTAGGATATGAATGTTTACTAATTGAATGATAATTTTGATGTTAAGCTATGTAATTGTAAATAATGATGAATGAAGGCCCCTATGTTATGCTAAGTAGGAACTAGCTATGAGCTATGAATTTCATTGAAGATGATCTATTTTGTAAATTCTTGTCATTGTTTTGCTTGCTGTAATATTTGGTTAATACTGAGCATGTCTAATTAACTAAAATAACATTGTAACAATGACTTTAACCTGAGCATATAATTAACTAGAATAATAATTGTAAACAATGATCCTTAATCCCTTAATCGTAGCAATGACCCTACACCTAAGCATGTTAAATTACTAGGGTAATAATTGAACGTACATTCCTAGTATTTGATGCATATATGGTTCTTGTCATTCCTTAATCCAAGCATGTTTAATTAATGGGGTTAATAATTGTACAATGAACTGGTTTATCTAAGCATGTTTAACTAATTAACTAGTTGTTAACTAAATTCTCTGATTTTGTTTAACTAATCTGATCATAACTAATTAACTAGTTGTTAACTAATCAAAATGAGTGTGTTTAATTAATTACAACAACCTTAATAACCTTTCTTAGTGTACTTAGTTAGTTTGAGCAAAACTATCCTGTTGATTGAGTATATGCAGTTAACTAGGTTAATATTCTGCAATGATGACCATGCTTTACTTATAATTGATTCATGTACTTAGTTAGTATCAATTTATTAAGCATGTTTCCATATTAAGCATGTTCCTTGAACTAATTAATAATGAACCATTTCTTAAGCATGGTTCTGTTGTTTTCTTAAGCATGTTGTCTGAGCATGTCTCCATTTAATTAACTAAGTCTGAGCATGTTTAGTTAATCGCAATTAATCACAATTATTAGTATGTTTACTTTACCGTTTCCTTGTTGCTATGATCTGAAATTTTGTTCACCCTTTGCTATTTCAATTCGATATTATGATTTGTTCTCTATTATATGTTTTTCAATTATATGCTTTCCTTATATGCGCTGTTCAGTATAGTTATTAATTTTATTTACTGTCATTCCTTTATTTGTGCTTTCAATTCCTATCATTCAATTATATGCGCTTTTCAATTATCATTACTTCTTTTATATGCGTTATTCAATTATTGCTATCTTTCTTTTATAATGTATCATCATTTATCATGCTAACAGAAAAAATTAGGAAGTGCCACTTTTGGGTGGTACTCATAAGCATGTGAGGAAAATGTTAAATGAAATGAATGAAAGAATGAATAATGGGAAGTTGGGGGGCGGATGGGTAGTCAGATCTAGTCTGGCAGCTAGGCGAAGCCCCTACCTTGTCGGGAACGGGAACATGAACCTAGTTGCACACAAGAGGTTAGAATCCGATCAACTATACTATCCCATATGGGTCCTTCAATCTTTCACTTGACGTACAAGTAGTGAATGAACGAACGAACATAATGAAAAGATTAGTTTGGGGCAGTACCCATTCCAAAAGAACTAAAGAGAGACATAGCATATTGCATAAATTCAATTCTTTATTGGGCCTTTAGGCTCACATTTTACTTATGGTGTAGGTACAAATAATGAATAGATCACGAAGTGAGGATGAAGGATTTGAACACGTGAGATTTGCGGCTGGCTAAGTTAAAGAAAGTAAAGATAGTACTTTTGTAACTAACATTTAGTGAATTGTTTAGCTTTCCTTAAATAAATGTTTTCGCTTCCTCTATATTTTGATAAAAGATTTTATTACTGCTTCCGCTATGTTTTCCAATACTTTATAATGATTTTCATAACCAGAATAAAAAGGGTTTTGACAGTTCAGCTTTTGAAAGACACTCTGATTTTAATTTAAAAATAGATTTTTATAAAGATTTTAGTCATTTTATAAGAGTTTTAAATTCAACACATTTTTAAAAGGTTATAAAAAGTCAGGTCGTTACAAAAACTGTAGACTTGCTTTTAAATACTGTAGACGTACTATAAAAATAGTAGACATGCTTTTAAAAGCTGTAGACATGCTCAATAATCAACTAATCTAATAAAGCAATAAACAAAAAAACATACATATTCTATTCTTGTGATATGGGCCCGAAAACCAAAGCACCACGTATCACTTACCTCGTTTCCTTATAGCGCTCAATGCTTAATCGTTATCATTTCTTCCATTTTTAGTACATTCACAATTAATAACGTATAATTAATAATATTCACAACTTATTAATCTCGTTGTATTTCATACCCATAATCCTTATTACTACTTATTAAGGTTCCCTAAACGAAAGCGTTTTATCAATATAATCCAACCTAATAGTTTAATTTAAATTGATAGCATTTAGAAACCAAGTTTATCACACGACACTGACCAACATATTCACAAGTCTCGAGCAGCAATCCCACAGTACATTCCACTTGATAATAGCCAACATAAACTTAAGCTAATAGATTATCCAACACAACAGCAGATATTCAACAACAACAACAAATAGAGCATGTAACTTCAATATGCTTATCCTTAACCATCCCAACTAAGCAATAAAAATATGCAGAGGACATCATACATTCTTCCTCAACCAATACCCCACAGTAAACGATAAATTATAGATTATTATTTAGCCTCTCCAGCAATAATGACTATAACTGAAGCTAAAATCATCCAATGACAACAGAATATCAGCCCACAGCAAATAGCAAAAAGATCTCTAAGCATTTCACAAGGCAGTAATTAAAAAAGGGGACCAAACTTGCATATTCATCAAACTACAATGATAGAGAATAACTTCCTTCATTTCCACATTCAATAACAATAGAGAGAAATCATTATAATTCTTATGCATATAATCCAAAGCAATAAATAACAGAGAACCAATTCCATTTTACAAACATACTCCCTCCAAGCGAAACAACATAATAAAACCCCAACAGTATCCCTCGACAGAATTCAAACTCATTAACCAAAATTACCAACAACATTCAGCAAGCTTCTATCTTCAACCTCAACTGCATATCCCACAAATCCATAAAAACCAAAGAGAAAAATGTGGGATAGCTGAAGACATGAGAAGACCCGAGAGCAGCAGTTCTTCCCAATCTTGGCTCCTTCCTTCTCTCCAGAGAGTTTCCTCTCAAAATTTTCCCACGGTTCACAATAGCTCCCTGCCTTTCTTCACATTTTTCACAAAACACCACTGCCTCCATCACACCTGTGATGCAACAAGTGATTCCAAATGGAGAACAAACTAAGAACAGAGTACAGTTTCCACACCAAAAAATGGAATGGAGAAGGAATGTATCATAACCAAACACTTCACCACACTCGGCAATGGAGACTGAGGAGTCAACGAATAGGGGACTTACCTCCCAGAGAAGGCGCTGCCAAATCCGAAACCACACCCAGAGGCTTGGCCACAGTTGAAATCACCCACGGGAGCTCCGCCCTTCACCGACGTTGCCCCTGACGAAGACCTAATCGCCAAAATTGTTCCCCCGATTAAAGCCCTAAATTCGCGTTTTGAACACACGGGCTAGGCACAACCTCCGTCGCTCGAATTTGCGTCCAGAGCTCATTCCCTCGTCGTACCCGAGCTCCCGCGAACTCGACCTCTCACTCTCCCTTGCTCCTACTCTCCCCTTCAATTTCATTTTCTATTTTATCCTTTTTAATTCCAATTCTATTTAATTATCTTCTATTTTAATTCTTCCTTTAACTCCCCCCATTCTCCCATAATTTAATAACTCAATATAATACCCCACTAATTTAACCTCAATTATAATCCAATAAATTCCGTTAAATTATAATCTAACGGTTACGTCCTTAGTAATACCTCGATAATTATCCAATTTTTGAATATCCCCAATTACTCTCTAATTATCCTTATTAAATTCTGATGTGGAAAGTAAGGTTATTACATCTGTATTACCACGTGTCTCAGGAGCCACCTTTCATCAAGCAAGAAGAAGGGTTGGCAATATTTAGATTGTTGCACTAGGATCCCGAGCTTGGCGCGTACAATAAGCCAAAGTCCAGTGAGCTAAATACCATAGCCCGAGTGATCCACATCATCATGACGCATACCATTTTGCCTAGGGAGGGACATCGAGACCATGTTAGTTGCATGGATCTCTATTTGCTCGAGAAGGTGTTCACCAGGAAATAAGTGGACATCAGATATGTCATTTTTAGTCACATGCACGAGGTGTTGAACAACTCGGCCAAGAGTCTGTTATTCAATTGGCTCATTCAAAGGATTGTTGAGCAGTCTGGGGTACCAATCTTGGAGGATGAGCATGAATAGAAGAGAAGGACACAAACGTCCACAATAGATTAAAAGTGGACTGAATGGGGGTTAGCAAAGTTGGAGAGGAATGCGTACGCAAGACCTCAAAGAAGTGATAATTGATTTATCTAAACCCTACATGATTTATCACATAAAATTAAATAAACAATAACTAATATATGCAACAATGTAAAGAGTTAAGGGTAAAAAGATATGCAAAAGATTTGTTTACATGGTTCAGCAACCCCCCTACGTCCGCGCTCCAAGACTACACTTAGAGACCCACTAATCAATTGGCTTACGGGTGCCAATTAAACTGTTACAAAGACTAATTCTAAGGGTGTCACCCTTTGACTATTTCGGGTTATCAACCTTTGACTATTAAAGGAGCGTCACCCTTTGATTGAACTTACGAGCGTTCAATCGAGTCGTTGACTATTTTGGAGTGTCACCCTTATATGACTAATTCGTAGGATATCACCCTTTACAATTTCACACAATATATGTTTGGAAAATAAAGCTCAAAAACTGGATTTGAACTCTTCCAATAATAACTCGCAAGTTTATGGGTGGGGAGAGCTGGTTTACAATTGCTCACAAATTTGATGAGAAGTAGAGTAGAAATTTTGCCAACACTTCGCTACTTCTCTTATTCGTTGCATTGAGCTTTGGAGTGTCTTCAATATATAGACACTGCCCAAGCGGTCGACCTTTTCCATAAACGGTCGACCCTTTTACTAGACGTTGTAGTTCTGCCCATTGGGATTTGACCGTTATGGCAATCTGCCATTATGCTGTCGACGGTGCGGTCAACCTCCCTAGCAATCTGTCCATTTCGCGATCTATCATGTGGTCGACCTTTTCCTTCGTTGCAAAACATCCCATTGAATTTTGAAGACCATTGGGGATGAGGAGTTTTCAGTTTAAGCGGTCGACCCTATTGGCAAACCGGTCGACCGTTTTCTTCATTGCAGAAATTTTGTGTAAGCTGTTTTTTTTTTCAGCTGAACAATAGGTCAACCATGAGGTCGACCTTTTCTAACTGGACAGCTTCACTTGGTCGACCCTTTGTCCAGTTTTGTCGACCCTTTGCTCATTTTTCACATTCTTGAATTTCCTAAGTCCCGAAATGATGTCTTCACTATATGGACTTAAATAGACATGTTAGCACATTAATAATACCAATTTTAAAGGTATTTCCAATAAATAGGAATATAAATATAATGAATTAAACATTGAATACATTATCAATAAAAACAGAATTAACCAACTTATTATTTTCATCAAATTAAATCATTTAGTCATCATCAAAATAAAACTAAGCCTAACAAAAAGACTAACAATCTCCCCATTTTTTATGATGACAAAATCCTATAAGTTGATTATCCCTAAAACTAAGCATGTGCATCAATTATTGTATATTAGATTTTTGCCCCTTAATTCATGCAAAATGTTAACATTAAATTCATTCAAACATGTTATTCCAATTCAATTAACCTTCTCCCCTTTTAATAACTTACATAAATTTTCTCACCCATTCACAATTTATATAACTTTCCCCTTCTTTTTGTCATAATCAAAAAGCAAACCATGGGGAGGGAAGTTACAAACAACCAAAGATTAGAAATCAAAATAAAATTCAATTCTCCTTAAGAATATCAATCCAAAACAAAATCATTCTCCCCCTTTAAAAAATTCTTCTCCCCCTTTTAAAGAATTTATACCGAAGGCAAAACAATGGAGGGGGGATTATACACTAAAAAAAAATCATGTGGTCAAAAGTAGGATACCAAATTAATACAACCACCATCAAAATTTATCCAATCAAAAATATTTTCCCTTTTTGTAATGAAGCGTATAAACTTATTTAAAGGAATTTATAACATGAATTCAAAGAAGTAGATACCAAATTAAGACCAATTAACAAACAAACTAATTTCCAATTAAGAAGAATGATACCAATTGAAGAAATAAGAAATTAGCTAAAGATAACAATTGATGATTCACAATAAAAACAAAAATAAAATTTTCAAAGATTAATATCAATTGTAGATCCAAAATTAATATCAAATCAATTTTATAAAGTATTATATCAATTGTAAATTCAAAATGAAATTTCGAAGAGAGATACCAAAGTTTAAAATCAAAATCAATTCAAATATCTCTCCTCCTATATTAATCACAACAACAACAACCTATTGAGGATATACCACACATTTAAAATATTTGCTCTCCTCCTTAGAATAACAATAAAAACAACTTATACAATTCTCCCTCTATAAATTTATCAACAAGCATATAAGAGAGAAACCAACAATAAGAGAGCCATCCAAGTTCAAAGCAAGATTTATACCAATTGTCACAAATCCATGGATGAGCTCATGATAAACCAAAACAAAGTTTCTCCCTCTATCTTTATAGACAATCTTAAATAGTTGGGGATTTAATGATACCAAGTTAAAATCCTTAAAAGATTATACCAATTGTATAGAAAAATGATTTTATTGATACCAAAACAAATTAGTTTCATAAATGATACCAATTGAAAAAAAAATAAGTCCAATGATACCAAATGTTGAAATGATACCAATTTGTAGAAGTTTAAACCAAAAGTAATTATTGATACCAATTGAGAGGTTTCAAACCAAAGAGAAATATTGATATCAATTTGAAAATCAACAACGAAAAATTCTTCCCCTTTCAAATAAGAAATAAAAAACATTTGGGGAAATGTTCAAATCATCAAGAAAACAAAAACAATTTTATGTTCTCCCCCTAAATCAATGATCAATATAAATCAATGGGGAACTATCAAAGTTTAAACCAAGCGGAAGCAAAATCATCAATATTAAAACAATTGTATTTTTCTCCCCCTAAATCAATTAATAATATTCAATCCATGGGGAATTTCAAAATTAAAACAAATCAATTGTCTTTAAACCATTCATCTCCCCCTTTATCATAAAGCAAATCCAATCCTATGGGGAAACACAATTTAGCAAAATTAAAACAAGAACTTCTAAACAATTCAATTTTCTCCCCCTAAATCATTTACTAAATTCAAACCAAGGGAGAAACACAATTCATCAAAATCAACATCTTTTCTACTCTTCTTTCCCTATATCAATGGCTAATTTTAATCAAAGAGAGAAGCAAATATTTTCAAAAAGGCAATACAATTTAATCCAAACAATTCAATAACTTATACACTTAAGGCTACCAATTGTTGGAATCAAAACACAACTAATATTATATTCCAATTCAAGAATATAAAAATGAATCAAATCTATGATACCAAAAATTAAATCTACCAAGGATTCCCGAAAAAAAATTCAACCAATCAATTTCATTCATATCAAGAATCAATAACAAATTTAAGTCAATTCAAGTAAGATATCAAAACAAAATCTTATTGTGTACTTCCACCAAGTTTAATTTCTTTTTTTTTTTATTTGGAGGCATCTTCTTGAAGCTTCTCCTATTATCCAAATCTAGTACGCTCCTTGGGAGAATCTCCAACCTTAAAAACACTCAAGTAGATTTCTTTGGTACCCAAACCTTTTTGGATCCATTGGTTTGAGGCTTAGTTCCTTTAGGAATCCATACAAGTTTAGAATTTAAATTTGATTTAAATTTAAAATTTAAAGTCAAAGGATAAGCAAATTTAGAACCAACATTTGAATTTACATTCACATTTAATTTAAATGGACAACAAAAAGATTTATGTCCAACACAATTGAAAGAATTACAAATAGATGGACTAACAAATAAATTAGTGTAATTCTTCTTTGCAAAGGATTTATATCTAATTCTGGCTTTATCAAAAGTAACCCTTTACAAACTCAAGAACATATTTAAATTTTTTCTTCCATTTATGAATTTCAGTACAATAGAATTCAAATCATTATTCTTAACATGCAATTTACAAATCTTAGCATTTAATGAGCTAATTTCATTTTCATGTGATTTGATAGTAGAATTCAATTCATCATTCAAAATTTTCAAATTACTACAATCATGCTCATGACATTTAATGGTAGCAATCAAATCACAATTTTTAGCATTTAATTAGCTACTTTCATCCTCATGTGATTTGATAGTAGAATTCAAGTTATAATTCAAAATTTTCAAATCATTAACTTGCTTCTCAAAAGATTGAACAATTTCATCATGCTTTTTCATCAATTTTTCATTCTCCTTTCTCAAAGATTTATATTTTGATTTAAGCAAGTTGAAATTTTCAAGCAAATCATTAAATGCATCTAGCAATTCATTTTCATCATTCTCATTATCGGAATCAGAATTGTTAGAAGAGTTAGTTACCTCAATTTCCTCATTAGCCATGAAGCAAGTGTTAACTATTTCCTCTTCTTCGGAGGATGTGCTTTCATTGCATTCATCTTTTTGACTTGTACCTACATGTGTAATCTCAAGAATTCTTCAAATATCGTTAGTGCTAATACATGCTTGTACTCTATCAAATTCATTTCTACTTAAAGCACCAAATAAAACATTCATGGCTTGAGCATTTAAATTCCAATTTCATTTACAAGATGGTCTTGGAACATTAATTCCATTTTTAATGATTTTTCATAAAGCATGATCTAAAGATTGCACAAATATTTTCATTCTCCACTTCCAATATAAATAATTACTACCATAAAATAGTGGAGGTGTAGAGATGCATTGACCTTCAATGAACATATTGGAATCCATAATACTTTATACAATCTAGAAATTGAATCAAAGTTATGCACAATAAATTTCAACAAGAAATT
The DNA here is from genome assembly GCA_022433065.1 of Begonia loranthoides. NCBI lineage: Eukaryota > Viridiplantae > Streptophyta > Magnoliopsida > Cucurbitales > Begoniaceae > Begonia > Begonia loranthoides. Next base: position 12,628,854 of record CM039481.1, on the reverse strand, counting down.
CAATCTAAATAATCAATGATATACAATATATTTCAATAAATTTGTCAAAAAAAATTCAACTCAAGGATCGTATGTATGCCTATAGGGGGGTGGGTGTATATAGCGTTCTAACATTTTTGTGTGATAATTGATTTCTCTAAACCCTATATGATCTATCACATATAATTAAATAAACAATAACTAATATATGCAACAATGTAAAGTGTTAAGGGTAAAGTGATGTGCACACTATTTGATTACGTGATTCGGCAACCCGCCTTCATCCGCACTCCAAGATTCCACTTGGAGATCTACTAATCAATTGGCTTACGGGTGCCAATTAAACCGTTACAAAGACTAATTCTAAGGGAGTCACCCTTTGACTATTTTGGGTCGTCAACCTTTAACTATTAATGGGGTGTCACCCTTTGATTGAACTTACGGGCGTTCAATTGAGTCGTTGACTATTTTGGGGCGTCACCCTTATATGACTAATTCGTAGGGTGTTATCCTTTACAATTTCGTACAATATATGTTTGGAAAATAAAGCTCAAAAATTGGACCCGAACTCTCCCAATAATAACTCGCAAGTTTATGGGTAGGGAGAGTTGGTTTACAATTGCTCACAAATTTGATGAGAAGTAGAGTAGAAATTTTGCCAGCGCTTTGCTACTTCTCTCATTCATTGCATTGAGCTTTGGAGTGTCTTCAATATATAGGCACTGCCCAAGTGGTCGACCTTTTCCATAAATGATCGACCCTTTTACTAGATGTTATAGTTCTGCCCATTGGGATTTGACCGTTATGGCAATCTGCCATTGTGCAGTCAACCGTGCAGTTGACCTCCCAAGCAATATATCCATTTTGCGGTCAACCGCTCCTTCGTTTGTTGAACCTCCTGTTGAATTTTGAAGACCGTTGGGAAGGAGGAATTTTCAGTTTAAGCGGTCGACCCTTTTGGCAAACCAGTCGACCGTTTCTTCATTGTAGAAATTTTGAGTAAGCTATTTTTTTTGCAACTGAAAAATAGGTCGACCACAAGGTTGACCCTTTCTAAATGGACAACTTCACTTGGTCGACCCTTTGTCCAATTTTGTCGACCTTTGCTCCTTTTTCACATTCTTGATTTTCCTAAGTCCCAAAATGATATGTTTTCAGTATATGGACTTAGATAGATATGTTAGCACATTAATAATACCCATTTTGAGAGTATTTCCAATAAATATGAATATAAATATAATGAATAAAATATTGAATACATTATCAATAAAAACACAACTGGCCAACTTATTATTTTTATCAAATTAAACCATTTAGTCATCATCAAAATAAAACTAAGCCTAACAAAAAGGCTAATAAGATCATATTCCCATAGCATGTAGGGACGACAAACATGGTGAGAAAATTTTTTTGTATCGTAGTTTAGAAGCTTTTATCTTAGTACTCATCATTGCTTTGCTTTCTTTGTATGCAGTGCTATGCGGTGAACAAAAAGGAATACTTCGAGGTTCAACATCAAAAATCACTACTGACAATAGGGTGGATTCACGTAAGTAAACATCTTGCTTTTCCAGTTTGTTATTCATGCTACTACAGTTCTAATGCGTGGTTTACATTTCAGTCACACCCAAAGAAGCCAAGTTTTATGTCGTCTGTTAACCTGCACACTCACTTCCCTTACTAGCAATTGCTGCCTGAAGCAATCTCGATCGTCGTAGTGACAAAGAGTAGTATATCTTTTCCCTTGTGTAAATTCATATTGTTTTTTGCTTATGTGCTAATTGTTCCCTTTGCATTTCAGCCCGCACGACATCTTTTGGTGTATGAGTGAGGGGTTGGGGGTCATCCGACATTGCGAGAAGAATGAACAATTCAACTATAATGATGATGTAACCATGGAGGGTCCGTTGTACGCCAAAGCGTCCAACATATACGTGGACCCAAAGTTGTATTTTGAAATCACAGATTTGCAACCGAAACCTGGCAAGGAGAAGGCGGCTTAGAGTAGTTGAGTTGTGTAGGGATACTGACTTAGTTGTACATAATAAAGAATTCACTTACTCTTTACATGTTTATATTTTCTTTTTTCTGTTTGGATAATATCTGTTGGGAAAAATATTTGTTTTTCAATTTTTTTAAGTGATCCACCGTGAACAGTTGACAAACCGCCACAGTTACACACGAGCTGCTGCAGATTTTCTACAGGCTGCGGCGATCTGATAACTATCTGCCGCGACGAGGTATCAGTTTGTCGCGGCCCATCAGACGACTGAATTATAGATTCAAATTTTTGCCTGCAAAAAAGTTGGCAATTTGACATTTTCATACTAATCAATTTTCATTCATCATTAACAACCAAATTTATCAAACCAATATATCAATTCAATTACAATCATAACGTGCATTACAACCGCAAACCAAATGAACTTCTTTGTTTATCTCTTTACCTTCCTTGATTAGAGAAGACAATGATCGATCACTCAAAGTGAATATTAACTATGCATCAAAACAAGACATACATCGTGTACAATAGTTTATTAGAGATTCTACAATAGGCTACCTTGAATCAACTATTGTAGATGACGTATTTTGGTTTCGCCACATAGGTAATAGTCACTTTGGTTAAGCGTTGTCTTCTCTAATCAATGAAGGTTAAGGTCCATAATTGTATATGTTTGTATTTGTGGACCTTGTGCATCATACTCCTGCAGAATACATTGCAAATGAAATTAGCATAGTTCAAATTGTTAGCCTTTTTATTAGGCTAAGTTTATTTTGATGATAACTTAATGATGATTATTTTGTTGAAAATAATAAGTAGGTTATTATATTTTTTGGATATTATTCTTAATGTTTTTCTCATAGTATTTATATATGTATTTATTGAAAATACCCTCAAAGTGGGTATTATTATGTACTAACATGTTTATCTAAGTCCATGTAGTGTTTGCAATCATTTTGGGACTTGGAACGATTAAAGTGTTGTGGTTGAAGGAATCGGATGAGAGAAGCGACCAAATCTGAGATTTGGTCTTTTGGTCGCACTGCGGAGGAATGGTCTGGTCAAGGGACAAGATCGAAATATAACACAAAGAGCTCCTCAGTTTTTCGGTCGAGATGCGGTCAAAGCCGGGGTCGAGGAGATCGACCGAAAAGCAATACAGAATAACTCGAAAGGAATCGGTCGAGGAGCGGTATAGAGTTGCAGTCGAGGTACGCGACCGATTTTATATGTTAACTTCTGGAGCTTCAATGTGGTTTTTCGAATGCAACACGGTCAAGGATGCGGATGAGTTGTTCGACCGAAAACATCAAACTTTGAATTTACCATTTTTGAGCTTTTTGCGAACACAACGCGGTCGAGCCTAAGGTCGAGATATGCGACCAAAAATGTCCAGAGATGCATAACAGCTATCTTCCAATGATCGAATTTTCAACGTTTGACTGAAAAAATGGGTCGACCGAAAATGGATAGGTCTATATATTGAGAGAAGCACTTCATTGGTCCGCACACAAAAAACTGAGAATTGAGGCAAAACCTTGCCCAAATTTATACTCCATTCTAATACACTTGTGAGCATTATAATTCAACTCTCCTTATCCCAAACTTGAAATTCAATTTGGGAGAGTTTGGACAAGTTAGTTTATGAGCTTTATTTTCCAAACACTTGAGCTAAATTGTAAAGGGTGACTCCCTACGAAGTAGTCATATAAGGGTGACGCCCCGAAACAGTCAACAGCTCGATTGAACGCCCTTAAGTTCAATCAAAAGGTGACTCCCCAGAATAGTTAAGTAAAGGGTGACACCCCAAAATAGTCAAAGGGTGATGCCCCGTGAATAGTCATTGTTGTAACGGTTTAATTGGCACCCGTAAGCCAATCTAGTGAGTGATATCCAAGTGGAATCTTGGAGCAGACGTAGGCAGGTTGCCAAACCGCGTAAACAATATTGTTTCCAATTCTCTTACCATTTGTCTTTATTTTACACATTGAATTATATGTTATATGCAATAACTCACATAAAGTTTTAGAGAATTTAAATATCGCACGAAAACATTAGAACATTTAATTAACACCCCCCCCCCCCCCCCCTCTTAGGTGTATATCGATCAGAAAATTGGTATCAGAGTCAGGTTATTAAAATTTTTGTGTGATATTGTTGATATTGTGCATATTTGGACTGAAATTCTTGTTTGAATTATTTGGATAAGGTTAATTGGAATTCTTAGAGATTAGTGTATATATATGCATATTATGATTCCAATACCATTGTTGAGGGACAATCCTTAGATACACCTTCACTTTTTGATGGTTGCAATTATTTATATTGGAAATGTAGGATGAGAATATTTGTTCAATCCATTGATTATGCTTTATGGAAAATCATTGAAAATAGAATAAATCTTCCTAGACCATGTTGTGAATTCAATAATTTAGATAAATGTAATTGGAATTTAAATGCTAAAGCCATGAATGTATTGTATTGTGTCTTGAATAGAAGTGAATTTGATCAAATACAAACATGTGTGAGTGCATATGATATATGGAAATCTCTTGAGCTAACACATGTAGGCACAAACCAAAGGAATAAAAGTGATGAAAGCATATCCTCTGAAGATGAGGAAATGGCCAACGTTTGCTTCATGGCCAATGAGGAAATTGAGGTAACCAATTCTTCTAGCAATTTCAATTTCGATATTGAGAATGATGAAAATGGATTGCTAGATGCATTTAATGAATTACTTGATAGTTTCAATTTGCTAAAATTTAAATATAAATCCTTGAGAAAGGAAAATGAAAAATTGATGAAAAAGCATATTGAGATTGTTCAATCTTTTGAGAAGCAAGTTAATGGCGTGCCCCAAGATCCTGTCACCCAAGCTCAGGCCAAGAGGCTCATCACTTTTCTAACGTGTTCTTATTTTGTAGGGAACTATTATTCATTGGGATTCATGGAGATGCCAAAGCATGAAGATAAAGAAGTTCAGTGCCATGTTCTCACATGGAGCCCTGCAAACCACAATCGGCTAGATCCGTTTTGTTCTGGCTTGGAGGAGTTTTTAGGAGTTGAGGTTCACAAGGTTATTTGAGAGCCATTTAATGTTATTCTATGTGAAATCTATCATTTTTAGATATTTGTTGTTGGTTATTTGGTTGGGAATTATTTTCGGTGAATTTTTATTTCAATTTATGCTTGTAGGTTTGGAGGTGCTCGGTTTACATGTAAACCGAGCCCTCGTACCTTTTTTTTGTCTTTACAAGGGCAATTTAGTCTTTTGCTTTGTAATGTCATTAGAGGCTATTTATTCCCTGCTAATGTGAGTGTTAAACTTGATTTGAAAAAACCCTAAACTTGGAGATTAATCCGTGTGCTTCTTTGGAGAACCATGAGCTCCCACTCTCGGCCACCTTCATCTATCAATCAACCTATTTGTTCTTGCTTTATCTCAAATAGGTTTATCTTTGTTGCCTCTTCCAACCCTCTTCCTCGTGGTTGTGGTGCTTGTGGTGTGGAGGTAGAAGATCAAGCAAACCCCTAGTTGGAGTGTCCTCTTTTTGGAGTGGCCGATTCTCGCCCCTTTTCTGTTGAAGGATAGCAGACTAGCTTGGTTCTTTTGTCTCTGTTTGTGGCTACGTATTGAAGAGGTAATCATGTTTTTTGATTCTCTGGAAAGAATATTAGATTGCTGTTAATTTGGCGCAGATTTTATGCGATTTGGACGTCGTTTGGTGGAGCAAAGAAAGGAAGGAAAATTACTCTGTGGAATCTGCGTTTTCAGATTGACGGTTCTAATTGTAGCACGCACAACTCCATTTGTACATGCCTTTTTTGCTAGAATTTGAAAGTGCTCTTTTTATAGTTGTTGATTGTTTGTCTTGTAAATTTGGTGATCAAAAGACATATGCAAATGGAGATATAGTCGTTTTAATATTGGTGGTCAGAATCTATTTTCTGAAACCCTAATCCAAGGTTCGATTTCTTTAAAACACAACTTCGTTTGTACAACGATTTTGGAGCTGAAATTTGAGAGTGATAATATTTGGATTATTAGCTAATTGACCTGTAATTTTGGGAGCCATAGCACGTACGCAAGTCGATTTATGTTCGTTTTAAATCTGTGACCAAATTCTATTTTCCGAAACTCTAATCTGAGGGTCAATCTTCCTTAGAGCATAACTCGATTGTCCTAACTATTTGGAAGCTGATTTTTGGATGCGTTAATCATTGGATTGTGGACTCTCAGACCTGTAAATTTGAGCTCTTCACTCTGTATACAAATGGAGTTATACTTGTTTTAAAATAGGAGGTTGGATCTGCCAGCTCACAGATTGCCAATCTCAGTTTGCTTGACATCTAGAGTTTGGGACCAATCAGTTAATGATTTGAAAAAGTTGAATGATGACTTGAATTCTACTATCAAATCACATGAAGATGAAATTAGCTCATTAAATGCTACAAATTGTGATTTGATTGATACCATTAAATGTCATGAGCATGAGATTTGTGATTTAAAAATTAAGAATGATGAAATGAATATTTCTATCAAATCACGTGAAGATACAATTATAGTGAATTGAAATCTAAAATGATGATTTAAATTTCATCGTGTTTAAATTCACCAAAGGTAGTAAAAATTTTAATATGCTCTTAGGATCGCAAAGGGTTACACTTGATAAGGCTGGATTGGCTGTCAACCCTTTGTTATAATAATTTCTTTGTTAGTTCATCTATTTGTAATTCTTGCAATTGTATAGGGCATAAATCATTTGGTTGTCCTTTCAAAGTGAATGCAAATTTCAAATATAATTCTAGTTCCAAATTTGTATGGGTTCCTAAAAAAACCAAGCTTCTAACTAATGGATCGAAAAAGATTTGGGTACCAAAGAAAATAACTTGATTCTGCTGTAGGTTGGAGGTTTTCCTAAGGAGCTTAAAGGGCAATGGATACTTGAATATCCAAAATGCAAAGAGAGAAACTTCAAGAACTTGCCTCCAATGTGGTAAAAATAAAAATAAACTTTATGTAGGTACACATTTTTGTTGATTAGACCTTTTTTTATTTTGATTGGTTGAATATTTTGTTTTGGAATCATAGGTTGGATTTTTTATTTTAATTCTTGCAATTGGAATTGTTGATATTGAACTTGCTTGGTTAAATATATCTTGTGAAATCTTTAGGTTGAGATTTGTATTATTTCTTCAATTGGTATATTGATTGCGTTTTATTCCAACAATTGGTATTCTAGTTTGCATAATGTGAATTATTTGTATTGTTGGATGTTCAATTTTAATAATTGGTATTTCTCCCTTGTATTGAGATTAGGTTTTTAATATAAGGGGAGAAAATAGAATTGTTAAGTTGGGGCAGATAAGTTGTTTTAAAGACAATTGTTTTATTTTGAAGTTTTTGGATATTCCCCATAAATTGAATATTGTTAATTAATTTGGGGGAAGAAAAATACAATTGTTTTGATTTTTATGATTTTGCTTCTGCTGTGGCTCAAAATTTATTTATCATAAAAAAGGGGAGAATTTTTGTTGTTGATTTTCAAGTGGTATCAATAATGTCTTTTGATTTGAAATCTTTAAATTGGTATCAATATTCTTTTTGGTTTAAACCTCTACAATTAGTATCTTTTTTAAATTGTCTTGCTATCTTTGAACTTTTTTTAAATTGATATCATTTCCTTTGAAACAATTTTTAGAATTGGTATCCTTAAGTCAACTTCTTTCAATTGGTATCATTGTTAAAACTATTTTGTTTTTAGACTCATTGAGATTAATTTTCTTCAATTGGTTTAGTTCTTTAAGGATTTTAATTTGGTATCCTTATTTTATCCCCAACTATTGTTTATGTTTTAATAAAAAAGGGTGAGAATTAACTTTTTGAAAATTTTGTTTTGATTCTTTATATCCCCAACTATTTTGAATTTGTGCATAGAGTTAGGGGGAGAAAATTGTTGTCAACTTGAATTCATCCATGAAGATTTTCAATTGGTATTCTATTTGTTTTTCAATGTGGATGGTTCATAATTTTTGGTTTCCCTCATATATGCTTGTTGATAAATTCAAAGGGGGAGAAATTTATAAGTTGTTTTATTATTGCTCTAAGGGGGAGAGCAAAGATTTAAATTGTGATTATATCCTCATTCTTTTGTTTATGTGATCAACATGGGGTAGAGTACTTTGATTGATATTTTGATTTTAAAACTTTGGTATATCTCATAAAACTTTGTTTTGGATTTCATTGGCTTAACAAGTGGTACATTCTTTGAAAAATTGATTGGATTTTAATTTTGGATTTACAATTGGTATTACTCTTTAAAAATTTTATTTTGGTTTTAATTGTGAATCATCAAGTGGTATCATTAGTTTATTTCTTATTTTTTTCAATTGGTATCACTCTTGAAAATTGACAATTGATTTATCATTCTTGGTTGCATAAATTGGTATCTATTTCTTGGAGAATTGAATTGGTTTGAATGTTAAATTCCCTCCAATGAGTTTATATGCTACATGACACAAAGGGGGAGAATATTTTTGTTTGAATGAACCTTGATTGTGGTTGTATACATTGGTATCTTATTCTTGACCACAAATTGGATTTTAATGCTAAATTTCCCTCCATTGTTTGCCTTTTGTATAGATGTTCATAATAAAGGGAATGATTTTTGTTTGGAGAACTTTGGTTGATTTTTTAGACTACCCTCCCCATGAACTTCTTTTTGATTATGACAAAAAGAGGGAGAGATACGTATAAGTTAATATCGGGGGAGTGAAACTTATTATGATATAATGAAATGGTATAGCCAACTGTACAAAATTTTTAATTATTGTGCAAATTTTTTTTTTTTTTTATTTGAAATAAGCAAGAGTAAATGCTTAAGGTGAGCGAGAAAAATAAGAAATGGATAAATTAAATCAGAGTTAAAGTGGAAACATAATTAAATTCAAAATTCAGTTTGAAAGTTAAAGTGTGAGTTAATAGTTTTACACAACATTATCCATTTTTAAACCCTTTCAAAATAGTGTTTTCTTCTTCTTCTTGTAAGTCATAACTCTCTCAGGTCGATTCAGTTGGATAACCCACTGGCTCAACGCGAAACACTTCCTCCTCGACTCCTGGAATCAATACATCTCTACAATAACCTACACCACAAGCAAACTGTGAACCTAAGGCCCAACAAGAGATGGGGTATGCAATATGATGTATGCCTCTAACTCATTATATCATAATGGGTCTCACCCAAACTGTTCTTTTCTTATGTTACATACATTACTCATACGTCGAGTTGAGATATTGAGGAATCCGTGGCGGAGAGAGTAGTCTCTTGTCGACTTCTAACCACCTAGGGTATATAGGCTCTTGCGACCCAACAAAGGAAGAGCATAATTCTTCAAGTCTACCTGATTATATCCAAACTACCCCTCCATCCTCCAGCTCCCCTTTTTCCATTCATTTTCTTTATTCATTTTCCTCGCGTAAATGCATATGGATACCACCCATACGTGGCATACCTACTTGTTTCCATTATCATGATGCATGTCAATGCGAAATAAGAACACATCAAAATTGCGAAAATGAAACGAATCCAACTAAATTAAATCCAAGCACAATACCAGGAATAATGAGCTAACATGAGATACTAAAATAGGATAACAATTAATATGGAATAAAAGTATGACAATAGAACAAGGTATGTGATAAAACAACTAACATGCTGAAAAACATCCAATCATGTTTCAAAGTTATCTAATACAATCTAACAATTTGTCTTGTTATTAGCCAAATGTTCAACGTGGTTTGCAACGCATTGTTTTAGCTACAACAATTAATTGTAAATGGAAAACATACTATATAGTCAATGATATGAATCAAACATAAATAAAACGACCAGAGGCAATATGATCTCTGAAAGAGTTAAACATAGTTTGACGACAATATTTTCTAACCAAAACTAACAACCTATTTGTATTTACAGAAATGAGGCAATTCATAATAAGGCTAACTAGACATGCTCACCTTAGGGAAACGGTAGCATTTAGCAAGCAACAAGGATATAGTAATAGGTTAAACAACATCATAGTAGATCAAGTCTATCAAAGCAGTGAGCAGGACAATATTCAACGCATTCAAAGAAAACAAAACCAATAATCAGTGAATAATAGAGAGTTAATGTTTACAACTATTAATAGAGAGTTATTTCTACATAAAGTAACTAAGAGTTTAGCTGACAGTTTATTCATACTTAATAGCTGACAGTTTATTCATACTTAACATGACATAGAGCATTTCACAGTTTGGCAGTTCATATCGTGTAGTTAATCGGCAAAGACTATAATCTAATCAAGAGACAATATCAATTCCTCTACAAACTAGGCAATGATTTACAGAAAATAAATCACAGAACATCAATATTAAAGAAAACAGACACTGTTTGTGGGTAGGGCCTCCACTGGCCAACGACTCTACCCATTTCTTACCTCAATTTGCTAATCGTTGAAGAATTTTTATGCTGGAAGAAATGTAACAACGAGTTGTCCAACTCAAACCCTAATCATGTTCTTTAGTTCACAAACTCCCTTCTCCAAACGCACAACGTAGCACTTAAACGAACACACACTTCTCACAGCTCAGTTCTCATAGAACACTCACACACTAGAGAACACACTCACGCACGAAGGAAATGAAATATAGAGAATGACTCAACTAGACTGCTTATAGCTTGGAGACCTTACATGGAGCCAGGAGAAGTGATGGTTGGTCACCTACCGGGATGGACGAGGGTGCCCAGGCGTGGGGAGCATCATAGTTCTGTCGAGGGAGTGAGATTTTAATGCGTAAATGACAAAACACTCGTATATTTAAAATAGATTTTTCACAGAATCGTGTGATTTTGGTCGAGGGAAGGTGTCCGAGCCTCGACCACATGTCGACTGAATTATTCATTTTCCTTCAGAATTGCATTTTTGGTCAAGACTTTGACCAAAACACGCAACCGCATGTAAACAATACGTCGTCCGAAAGATCACTGAAATTGGACAAATTCAAATTTTCCTAGACTGCACTCGATCATGGTCCGACCGAAAACACATTTTGTAGACAAGGTGCATTTTTAGCAGTGAATAGCTAACCTAGCATTGTCCCAAAATGCAAGGGATGATCTGTAACACTTTTCAGACACAAGCCACAACCGCGCGTCGTCCGCGGTGCGATCGAAAACTCAAACTACACCTTTTTCCATCAAAACTTTATACTTTAATCACTCCTTAATATTTTTCCCATATTTACACTGAATTAGTCAACAACATACCGCCCCGTAACATAATGTATTAATTATTCCAAAATTCATTACATTAATTAAACGGGAAATTATTATCGGGGTATTATAACTAATGTTAGAGATATTCCATAAATTAAGGGAGAGAGATTTAATCTGCAATAATATATGCACATGCTTAGATTTAGGGATAACCAACTTATTGGATTTTGTCATCATAAAAAAGAGAGAGATTGTTAGCCTTTTTATTAGGCTAAATTTATTTTGATGATGACTTAATGATAATGATGATTTGTTGAAAATAATAAGTTGGTTATTATATTTTTTAGATATTATTCTTAATATTTTTATCATATTATTTATATCTGTATTTATTGAAAATACCCTCAAAACGGGTATTATTATATACTAATATATTTATCTAAGTCCATGTAGTATTTGCATATCATTTTGGGACTTGGAATAATTAAAGGAAGTTGATTAAAGTATTATGGTCAAAGGAATCTGACAAGAGAAGAGACCAAATTTGGGATTTGGTCTTAGATTTGGTCTTTCGGTCGTACTACAGTGGAATGGTCTGGTCGACGGACACAACTGAAACACAACACAGAGAGCTCCTCAATTTTTCGGTCGAGATGCGGTCGAAGCCACAATCGACGAGAGCGACCGAAAAGTAATACAGAATAACCCGAAAGGAATCAATCGAGGAGCGGTCAAGAGTTGCGGTCGAGGTACGCGACTGATTTTATATGGAGTTAGCTTCTTTAGCTTCAACATGGTTTTTCAGATGCAACGCGGTTGAGGATGCGGATGAGTTGTTCAACCGAAAAACATCAAACTTTGAATCTGCCATTGTTGAGCTTTTTACGGACGCAATGCGGTCGAGCCTGTGGTTGAGATATGCGACAGAAAATGTCTAAAGATGCGTAACAACTATCTTCTAACTGGTGAATTTTCAACTACTGGAAGCGATCGACCGAAAAGAATGGGTCGACCAAAAATGGACATGTCTATATATTGAGAAAAGCACTCCATTGCTCCACACACAAAAAACTGAGAATTGAGGCAAAACCCTGCCAAAATTTATACTCAATTCTAATACACTTGTAAGCATTGTAATCCAACTCTCTTTATCCCAAACTTAAGATTCAATTTGGGAGAGTTTGAACTAGTTAGTTTGTGAGCGTTATTTTCCAAGCACTTCCGTTAAAGTTGTAAAGTGTCATTACATATGAATTAGTCATATAAGGGTGACGCCCCAAAATAGTCAACGGCTCGATTGAACGCTCGTAAGTTCAATTAAAGGGTGACTCTCCGGAATAGTCAAGTAAAGGATGACACCCCGAAATAGTTAAAGGGTGACACCTCATTAGTAGTCATTGTTGTAATGGTTTAATTGACATCCATAAGCCAATCTAGTAAGTGATCTCCAAGTTGAATCTTGGAGAGCGGACATAGGCGGGTTGCCGAACTGCGTAAACAATATTGTTTACAATTCTCTTACACTTACTCTTTATTTTACATATTGAATTATATGTTATATGCAATAACCTATATAGGGTTTTAGAGAATTTAAATATCGCACGAAAATGTTAGAACACCTAATTAACCTCTCCCCTCCACCCCTTCCCCCTCCCCCTCCAACCTTCCTCTGCTGCCTCTGCCTCCTCTGCCTTTGCCTTTGCCTATTCCGCCACATGCATTGGACTCTGGGCCTCCACCTTCGCACATGCGGGAATTGTGCCCCACATCGACCACACATCATGTTTAGATGTCTACACTGTTCGGCTTGGGGCCTCCTCATCCACATCCCATATTCTTTGTTTTCACGGCCTTTTGAGATGCCTCTTAAATAGTGGTAGGATAATTAGATCAAGATGTGTCATAGGAGGCCACATGATTCGTCCACTGACGGGCAGACAAAGTAGGAGTACATCATTATGTATGTTTCCCAGTGATAGCACTCATGCACAAAGTTCTTAAGAGATTTGCTCATGAATTGAATACACGGAATTGCATGGACACACGGGATACCAGTCAACTTCCACCTGTAACAGTTACAAGCACACTTGTCCAAATCAATAGACTACTATTCGTTACCATTGCTGACCTCAAACTGGGCAGCTTCTGAAAACTAGAGGCTCCAATTTTGACCTGTAAGTTGTAGTTTAGCAAGCCAGTTGTTGATTTGCAGACACAAAAGATCCATCGAGCGCACCATCTTTTCATTTTTTTAACGATCCTTTTCATGATGCCTTTTCATATAATCTCAAACATACTTAGAATTGGTTTGTCCCGGGCTGGTAGGATGTAGGTGTTGAAGGACTTGCTGAGGTTGTTGAGGCTTATGTCACACTTGGGGATGGAGCAGAAGACATATTTGGCCAGCATCTCGCATCTATTCATCATAGATAGTTATGGGCTGTCAGGTCAAGCAAAAATAACTTCGCCATCTCTCTCTCAAAGTGCCTCTTTGTGTGACTCTAGATGCTGCCCACTTTGCATCATTGAACAACTTATCTTTAAATTGTTTTTGAAAATTGTCATACATGTGTCGAATACAAAACGATGGTTCGCTTGCCTTACCACCTCTCTGACAGCTGGCACTAGCCCCTACAAAGATTCATAGTATGAGTCAAACATTGGTACACAACACATAACATAAACATAGAAGGCAAAAGCAATCAACCACACCTTTTGTCGGTCAGAAATAATTGTCCACCCATTGTTGGTCGGGGTGTTTAGATCGTCGAGCAACAATTCTAGAAACCAGCTTCAAGAAACCCTATTTTCTACTTCAACCAGTGCTACAACAATAAGATTGTAACGACCCAGTTTTTATTTCTTTTGAAAATGTATAAATTTAGAACTTTTCTTTTTATAAAAACGTCAAAATATTTGTCCTTTATAAAACCCGATCGTTAAAACCTTTCACTTAAAACATTTATCATTTGCAGCGGAAGTAATAAAATCATTTTATGAAACGCAGCAAAATTTAAAATGAGCATTAAAGAATTTTAGTTAATTTACAACCTCTTTTACACATAAATTCTCATTTACTTCTTTAGCCCAGCCAGCCACAAGATCCACCCATGCAAATCCTTCATCAACTGTCTTTGACTTGTTCTATTGTTTCTTGTACATACCTACATCGTAAGACTTAACTAATGAGCCTAATGCTTAGCAAGTGATATAAAATAAAATAAACATGCTATGCATTTTTTAAATCCTTTTTCGTTTTCCATTTCCATTTCTTTTCCTTATCTTTTCGATTTCGTTTCGCATTTCATTTTCTTTCTTTTTCAATATTCTTGATCTTAACTTTACTTGATCTTTCCCTTTCTGTTTCTCTTTTAATTTTATTTTTTGGAAGGGAACCTATCTGTTCCATATGCCGAGAGAATGGATACATCATATAATCATGTAGCTATCCGTCACCCCTACATGGGGATACATCATATGGCCTCACTACCATGACTGTCACCATTCTCTTTTTGTTGAAGACGTTGGGGATTTCCGTACAAGAGAAATGATGAACACTAGCGTCCACGTGGTTAACTGTCACCCCGATGAGGAGATACATCATATAGTGTCCCCATCAATGGATAGTCACCAAATCTCCTGAACCCCCACACGCCTATTTATGTTTTACCGAGGGAATGGATACATCATATAGTCATGTAGCTATCCGTCACCCCTACATGGGGATACATCAAATGGCCTCACTACCATGATCATCACCATTCTCTTTTTGTTGAAGACGTTGGGGATTTCCGTACAAGAGAAATGATGAACACTAGAGTCCACATGGTTAACCGTCGTCCCGATGAGGAGATACATCATATAGTGTCCCCACCGATGGACAGTCACCAAATCTCCCAAACCCTCACACGCCTATTTACGTTTATTCAGTGACATGATGGATATTCCTACAGCTAAATGATGGTTGTTCGCTTGGGTGATCAGCCCTTGAGAATGCCGTTCATGTAGTATGTATGAGCATCAATTCCACAACTTTTTGTTCTCCTTTTCAAAACCATGCATGAAAACCATTTTTGTATCTTTTGAAAACCATGATGCTCATGAATGCATACAATTCTATCGCATCTTTCCAATAATCTCTTAACATGCTTGTCTACGAAACATATCATTAAAAGAAAATAAATCTAATAAACAATCATCAAACAATAGCACAATACACGAAACATACTCAATTTGTGGTAAGGCAGTAAATAACTCAAATATTCTATGAAAGCGATAAACATTCAGCATACAACCCCTAATTCTTACGATGTAGGACCCGAAGACCAAAGCACAGTAAGTATTAACTTACCTCGTTCCTCTTTCAACGCTTAGGCTAACTTTTCTTCTTCTTAGTACCTTCATAATTCAGAAATATCTAGTCATTACTAAAATCATTTAATCCACTCATTAACTTATTAACTAATCTCCACATCTATTCCCAATTATTTACATGCCTTAACCCAATTATTAGCCCAACATAACTAATAGAATATAACACTACAAGTTGTAGCTTCACAGGACCATTCCAACAAACAACACGTCAAACACTCAATTTCAACAATATAACACTTCCAAAATCTCTATGCTTATCAACTTCCAACAACATAATCAATTCCATTTATATCAAATCTTTCTCTAACTAATTTCTTTTCATAGACAGAATATTACACCCAGATAAAATCATGCTTCTCAAGGCAATAAAGGCAGAATTACTAACCATGGCCTACTACAACAAGCAATTAGTATTATTTTCAAACTGACAGATTAACAATTTCATCCAGCAACTCATCTAGACAATCCAACGGAACCATTACTTATCAGCCAAACAAAATGCTTAATCCATTAAACTTATGCTTCACAAAATCCTAAAAGCAGTAGCTCACAAATTAATGAAGGCAGTAGCTAAACACTTAACAATAGAACATTTTTTCAAAATGGACATCCAACATATTCACCAAAGATTATCACTACTAATAGAGAATACTCATCCAGAATAATTATCCAACATGTTATGTTATCCCAAATCCACAGAGCAGTTCAACAATCCATAGTATATCTCCATTAATATTCTTCGACTAATTAACAGAGAAGGAAATGATCACCCAAGGAGCAAGAAGCTCAGCTGGACAGGAGGGAAGATCAAGTAGGCAAGGAGCTCATCCTTCAGCTCTCGGTTCTATGAAATCCAAACAGATAACTTAACCAATTAGTAGAGCATAACCTACATTTTTCGACTAATGTCCTTAACATACTTCAACAATCAACAGAGAGGGAAAATGGTTACCTTGAGGAGCTAAGGAGCTCAACCCAACCATGAGGAAGACCAAGGCAGGACCGACATTTTTCCAAAAACAGCAGTATCAAAGAGAATCTCATTTACAATCATCAATGAATTAAAATCACAATCACAAGATTGCAGCAATCAAACATTCCAAAACAGAGTCCAAAAATGGAGAGAAACCTTACCGAAGTCAGAGAAAAATGGTAGAAACAGCTCATTGTAAGTTCGGGTTGCGCACTTGCTCGCGGTCAGAATCGAAGGTTTGTCATTCATTGTTCGTCGTTTCCCTGGTCTGGAATCTCACCCCTTCGCCGTCCAGAGTCGCCGATTCGTCTCGATCAGACGTTGTCGCCGAGCTATAGCCGTTGCGTCTCCTTTCCTCTCTCGTGAATCGCCTCTGTCGGCCAAAGGAAGCAGAGACAAGGGGGAAGAAAAAACACTATTTCCCTCTTTCCTCAAAGTCTCCTGCAACTGAAGGTAAAATGAAGAAAATGTTATTTTTCCTTTTCTTCAAATTGGCCGCGCGACCTGCTGCTCTCTCTCCTTTCTTTACCCTAATTTTTTTTCTTCATTTAATTCCTATTTCTTCTCTTCACCCGATTTACCTCTTAATTCCAATCACTTTAAATTCTAACTCTATGTTATCTCAAATTAATCATTTTATTCCAACATAATTTATTTCCTCTTCTTTTCCATTTATTTAATTTACCAAATTTATTTATATTACAACTTAAGTAATTATTCCCAATAAATCTTAATTATCATCAAATAAATTTCTAAAATAATAATTTATCAGTTACGTCATTGTTAATACCCCGATAATTATCCAATTAGTCTAATTATCCCCAATCATTTTCCAATTACTAATAAATTCCAATATAAAAGGCGGGGTATTACAAAGATATTTTCCATCATTCCCGTCAATGTGACAACAGTGAGCAGATGGCCTGGAGTCGATCCCTTCGAGTGGCAACTATCCAAACAAATAATCGGTCTACCACAGTTCAGCAGGGCCATCTTGCATGCAGCCAAATACATGTACATCATTTTAAATGCACTCATCTCTAGGTCAACACGCATCGAGCTTCCAGGATTAGACCTCCGAATATCCTCGGCATAGGACCATATGAGCTTGTATTGCTCATTTCCATCCCCTTCGTTAATTCAGTAAACTATACTTCTTGCCAAGACCCATACCAGCAAACGTGCATTCTGCTTGTGGTGGGTGTCTAGGCCTACTCTCGGCCATGTCCATCTCTTTGTCACTACTAGATTCGTATAATGAACGGAGCTCCTCTTCGTCCTCCTCATGTAGAGTTACCGAGATGAAATGCAACACTATAGCAGCTTTGACTCCATTGGCAAAAAATGTGGACATGGGCCCCACTTCAACTTGACAGTTAATAACAGATTCTTTAACACTCCAAGACGCCATTTGGTGTTCCACAAATGCTTCAACTTCGTCAAAATGCGGTTCACTTCAGCTCTCTGAAATCTCTAGGGTTCGCTAATCATTTACAAAATCTCTGAGAAAATCGCGATGAGTGTACTGTGAATTTGTACAAAGCGGACGAAGCATGATGAACCACGGTGGATTAGTATTAATCTGCTGTGGTTTATAGTCAACCTGTGGCGGATTAGTATTAAATTGCCCCGATTTATTGTCAAACCGCAGTGGGTCGTATATGATATGTGGTGACCATCAATATTATAAGGTTTTTTTTTTTAAAATATTGAGTCGTGGCGGATTAGTAGACGGGCTGCAGCGGCTAGAAATTAAAGCGTTTAACGGCAAATGTGACAACGATGTTAGCTGTGACTTTTTTCTATAGTTCAGTGGTTAATTTGTTATCAAAAAAAGTTTAGTTGTTGACCTGTCATTGACTACAAAGTATGATGGTTGGTTTGTCATTTTTCCTTCATATTTATTAGGGAAATTAACATCATAGACCCGGTTTGCAATCAATGACAAGTCGAATCCTGAAGAAATTTTGCTAACAACTAAAACCCTGAACTATGGAAAATTCTTGCCGGTGAACCTCGCAGTCACGTTTCCCGTCCAAATTTTTTGACTTTAACTCCTCGGTTTTGTTGAATGGAAGGACCTTCAAACAGAGACGAAGGACGTCAATTATCGGAGGGCAAAGGACGTCCCTCTTGCCAGTTATCGATTGTTGGAATGATTATCGAGCGATGGCGGACGATAGATATCAGAAGTTTGAGTTGGTCGGAGGAAGTCGAAAATTCTCTCTACAATATCTAGGGCACAGGATCTCATTCGTGATTATATAGGCAGATTTGTGTTGTCCGTCGATAGGAGAAACGCTGTCGTTTAGTGTTCAAAGAATGACATTCGGTCGCAAAACGGACATCCCTCATATTAAGACGAACGTCCATTTCATACTGAATGACGACGTCCTAAGACGAGAGATGTCCATTGCCGGCAGACATCGTAGTCTTGGTAGAGGGATGTTCGTTTCTTAATGAGAGACGTTCGAAATAGGTCGACGAACGTCTATGCTAGAAGAGAGACGTCCGTCTTAATTGAGGGAATTCACGCGTTTTAAAAACATGTCTGCCTTGCACGTGACCCTTCAACTGAAAAGAATTTGGAGTCCATCCTGACCATCCATTCCGATCTAGGGACGTCCTAACTCGATCCAACGGCCATGGATTGGTCAACCTATTTCGGACATCTCTCGTCGAGAAACGGACGTCCCTCAACCAAGACTACGTTGTTCTAGCCGCAATGGATGTCTCTCGTCTTAAGTTGTCGTCGTTCAGTATGAAACAGACGTTCGTCTTAATATGAGGGACGTCTGTTTTGTGCCCGAATGTCATTCTTTGAATGCTAAACAATAGCATTTTTCCTATCGAAGGACGACACAAATCTGCCTATATAATCACGAATGAAGTCTTGTGCCCTAGATATTGCAGAGAGAAAGTTTCGACTTCCTCCGACCAACCCGAACTTCAGATATCTATCGTCCGCCATAGCCCAATAATAGTTCTAACGCTTGGTAACTGGCAGAAGGGACGTCCCTTGCCCCCCGATAATTGATGTTCTTCATCTTCGTTTGACGGTCCTTCCCTTCAACGAAACCGAAGCGCTATAGTCGACGGATTTGGATAGGAAACGTGACTGCGAGGTCACCAGCGAGAATTTTTCATAGTTCAGAGTTTTAGTTGTTAACAAAATTTCTTCATGGTTTAAATTATCATTGATTATAAACTATAAGATATGACATGTTAATTTCTCTTATTATTATCTCATCGTGATTTGCTATCTTTATTTTAAATCTATCTTTTATATTTATACAATAATCTTATAGTTTAATATTTGTTAATAATTATACATTATAAATAGGGAAAATGACAAATCAACCATCGTGGTTTCCGGTCAATGACAAGTCAACCACTGTGGTATATTTGCTAACAAGTTAACCACTAACGTATGAGAAATTGACAAATCCAACATCACACTCAAGTTAACCCAGGAAAAGAAAAAGTCTGGACGCCGCAAACAAGCACCGTCCAGGCAAAGAAGCAAGCCTGGACGTCGCAAACCAGCGGCGTCCCTCAAGCCTGGACGCCGCTGGTTTGCGGCGTCGAGGCAAACAAACAAACCTGGACGCCGCATGTTTGCGGCATCCAAGACCCACCCACCCAATCATTTTCCCTTTATGAAAAGGGAAAATGAAAATTAGGGCTCTCAGTCTCGACTCTCCCTTCCCGAATCTGAAACATACCCTAAACCTAGCGATTTCTGAGAACTGAAGAGAGAAGAGAAAGGTATTTTGGCAAAGTTGAAGCATTTGTTTTCAAGAAAATGGCGCATTTGAGTGCTTGGAGTGTCGAAGAAGCTGATATTAACCATGAAGCTGTAGTGGGCCCTTCAGAGATATTATTGGCGAATGAAAACGAGGTACGTGGAATTGGAAATGAAGTTGCAATTGTGTTGCATCTGTATCTGCAAGTCTAAATGAAAAGGACAATGAGGACCTCCGATCAGTGTGCCAATCCACTAGTGATGAAGACATTAACATGGCACAGAGTAGGTCTATACGCCAAGCAGAAGCACAATGCAGCTATGTTGGTATGGGCCTTGGCAAAAAGTACAATTCATTGACGAAAATTAGAGAAGAAATTGTTGATTATGCATTGAATAATGGGTACGGCATAAAATTCACTCATAGTGATGCTCGTTGGTTGAGGGCTGTCTGCCAGGAAGGATGCACATGGAGGATGCACGCGTCACAAATAGGACGTGAAATGACGTTTCAAATAAAGTCCTACAACGACGTTCACACTTGCTCCCGAAAGATGGAAAGCCGCCATGCCACTGCCAAATGGGTGGCAACGCATTACTTAGACAGATTTAAAAGTCAGGCCGATTGGGACGTATCTTCCATAATTGAGACTGTCAGGAAGGACGTCAACGTCAACATCACACGCAGCCTTGCTAGAAGGACAAGAAATGCGGCAAAGAAAATTAACGAAGGTGATGGCAAGGAGCAATACAAGCTCAATTGGTCCTATGCTGAGGAGATTCGGAGGTCGAATCCTGGAAGTTCACTGCGTGTTGACCTTGATATGAGTGTATTTAAAAGGATGTACATGTGCATGGATGCATGCAAGAGGGTAGTGTTGAACTGTGGTAGACCTGTTATTTGTTTAGATGGCTACCACTTAAAGGGAGCGACTCTGGGCCAACTGCTGACTGCTGTCACCATCGACGGGAACGATGGTATGTATCCGATTGCTATAGCAGTCGTTGAAGCAGAAAATAGGGATTCATGGAGGTGGTTTATAGAATTGTTGCTAGACGATCTAAACACTCCATCTGGCAATGGATGGACAATTATTTCTGATCGACAAAAGGTGTTGTGCATTGCTTTTGAATTATGTGTTTATGTTATGCATGTTCTTTCCAATGTCTGTCTCATATTATGAAAGTTTGCAGGGACTAGGGCCAGCTGTGAGAGAGGTGGCATGGCAAGCAGACCAACGGTTTTGCATCCGACACCTGTATGCCAATTTTCAAAAACAATTTAAAGGCAGGTTGTTGAAGGACGCAATGTGGGCTGCATCAAGAGCCACAACAGTGGGGCAATTTGAGAAAGAGATGGCCAAGTTATTTGTCCTTGACCCGGCGGCCCATGAATATCTATGTGGAATAGAGGTGACCTGCTGAGCCAAACATGCTTTCTCTTCCATCCCAAAGTGCGACATAAGCCTCAACAACCTCAGCGAGTCCTTCAATGCCTGCATCCTACCAGCCCGGGACAAACCAATTCTAAGTATGTTCAAGATCATTCGAAAGGGCATCATGGGTAGGATCGTGAAAAAACATGAAAAAATGGCTCACTCGACCGATCTGTTGTGTCCAATGATTAGCAAACGGCTCGCCAAAGACCAACTTGCCAGTCGAAATTGGAGTCCCCAATTTGCAGGAGCGGCCAAGTTTGAGGTCAGCAACAATACCGACATGTACTCTGTCGATTTGGACAGGTGTACTTGTACTTGTAACCGGTGGGAGTTGACCGGCATCCTGTGTGTCCATGCAATTCCGTGCATTCAGTTCATGAGGAGATCTCCTGAGGAGTTTGTGCATTGGTGCTATCACCGGGAAACATACATGGTGATGTACTCCCACTTTCTCCAACCCCTCAATGGCCCAATCGAGTGGCATCCTGTGACGAATCTGGATCCAATTATGCCACCACCGTATAAAAGGCTTCCAGGCAGGCCCCGCGTACATAGAATACGGGATGTGGATGAGGCTCCAAGCCGGACAGTGCTTACCAGAAGACATTTAAACGTGCATTGTGGCCGTTGTGGGGTGTGGGCCACAATGCCCGCACATGCGAAGGGGGAGGGGAATCCAGTGCAGGGGCTGGCAGAGGCAACAGAGGGGCGGCTAGAGCCAGAGGAAGAGGCGGCAGAGGAAGGTCGGATAACACATTTATGGGTTTCAGAGTCCCCGAGACAGCTCCCGATAGAGTTCATGAGACGCAGGTCAGCGCATTATCACATTATGCTTTTAATTGATATTTGAACTACGCTCATTTCCTTTGTAATGTGGTCTGCAGGAGTTTGATGCTGAAGGTTCTCCCACACTTACATATACAGATGTGGACCTTAACCTGCCGTGATATAACCCTTTTTGCTTGCAACAAATGTACATGACAGTCAAAGGCCATTGATGTAATTATTTTGTTGAAAATAAAATGAGTTTGATAGACTTGCCAATTTTTTAAAAATTTGAACAGAATGTCCCTTGTTTCTTGACTCCACATAGTTATTCTCGTACATCCTGCACAAACAGCCCAAATAATTCCAATATCATCCAAACATCTCATTCATCCACTAAATGTAAACTACACCTAACCTCCCAACATATCATTGACAACTTGACATACATTTTAATGTACAAGTACACAAAATCAACTAAACTACGCATTCTTCTTCTTCCTGGGCTGTTTCTGGCGCAAATCCGTGACCAGAAACGACAAGTTCACATCAAATGCTACTTTCTCAGCTCGGGTGAACAACGGACCCTCATACTGAAAGGTTGGAGGTTTGTGCAGGTGGAATTGTTCCTTAATGTGGCACTCTGATATCACCATCATCCCCTCAGGGGTACACCGAAAGACGCCGAACGGCCTGTAATGCAAAGTGAACAAGTGTCGAGCAATTACGTGGAAAGCAAAATTAAGAATTTACACTAGGAAAACTACATACTGCTATTTGTCAGTGGGAGCTGTGATAATGGAGATTGATTCCAGCAACAATGTTTGGTAAGCGAATTGCATGTGCAGATCAACGGACGACATAAAACACTCATGTTTCGGGTGTGACTGCAATTTAAACAACACATTATATGATCTCAGTAAACATTAACTACAACCTGGAGAAACGACATGATTACTTACGTGAATCCATCCAAGTGTGAGTAGATCGTGTCGCTGTTGATAATTGAAAACTTCTGTGTCTGCTTCTGTCGTCGTATAGCAATGCATATAAGTTTGGATGAGTACTAAGATAAAATCTTATACACTAACACCCAAAAAAGGCCTCTCACCTTATCTGGCGTTCCTTTCTGATCTGGGAAGATGAGTTCATAGACGAGGTACGTATTGTCGGTCAGCTTTCCTGCAAGAATTGCGCATGTCTCCATGTTCTTTCGAGTATTTGCCCAGACATAGTCTTGGAACTTACTCATCAAATCATGAGCCTGCAACAAACGGTCAGCGTAACCATGAATGAATACACATATATACCGAAATGAAAGACGTACCAGGCGCAAAATTTTAAGGGGCGGCGGCCTGAGAGGCACTACTAGAGGAGTTTGTAAGCGGCTTTCGACAGGTTCGCTGCAAATTAACAACACGTCAGTACATGAAAGACAAATAAAGTAAAAATTGGAATTCACGTTTAACAAAATTAACTTACAATCGGAATGTCGCATCTGGTGCGTCCGAGGAGGATGACACACTTCCTAAATGGGTTGATTGCCTCTCCCCTTGCTTAAGTGCTGCCACCATCTCACGATGCCACTCCGCTGCTTGTACATGCCACTGTTGTTCTATACCCCACCTCTCTTCTGTGATAGCCCACCTCTCTTCTGTGAGCTTGGCCGCTTCTTGTATTTGGCCTTGTTGCATTTGTATCTGGTCGGCCATCAATTGCATTTGAGTCATGGACATATTATGGAGCTCCTCCATCTTGCTCATCCAGTTGAGCATCTCAGCAGGTATCGAACTAAAGTGAGATGACTGAGGAGGAGGCGGCAGTGCATGCGAAGGGACTGAATGCGAAGGCCCAGGCGGCAATGGATGTGCTGCTACCTTCTTCCCCTTGCGGAACCATTCACCTTCTATTTGGGTGATACCCATTCGGTCCAATAATGAATTGTTGTACATGTCATTGACCGACTATTCAATTCTTGGCTCGTTCTCCAGGATGGGGACCCCAAATTGCTGAATGATCCTCTGGATTAGCCAGTTGTACGGCAGGGACTTCGCCGACTTATTGAGCACCTCTTGCATGTAGCTCAGGATTATATATCAAATGTCCACCTTTTTTCCCATAAACACCTTCTCCAGCATATAGAGATCCATGCTGGTAACAAGGTCGCGATGCCCATTTCGAGGCAAAATGGTGTGATCAAGTGGATCAATCGGGCGAAGGCATTCAACTACTTTCCTGTTGGCTTTCTGTACTCGACAACCTCGAGATCCTGGTGCAACAATCTAAGCACCGCTAACCCACCTCCTTGTTTTACAAATGGTGGCTCCCGAGCCATATGATAATATTCCTCGCTTGGCTCATCCAGTACACATCCAAGCATCATGTTTACATTGTTGGAAGTGAAACTCAACTCCCTTCCAAAAACGTACGTCCGCACCTCTAATGGGTTAGTGGATATTCACAAATTTGCGTAAAACAATCTTATAACTCTCTCGCAGTAACTGCCCCTCAAATTGCACAACCCGGCTAATCCAGCAGCTTGAAGTATACGATCAATTCCCATTTCTGCGAAAGAGTCCAAATCTACTATTTTGGACATAGTAATTCTACGATGTAGTATATCTTCTAAATACCGTGTTTTGCAATTAGCGTTCCAAAATAATTCTTCTTCAAGGTCGGCAGTTTCTTCGTCTTCCACCGCTGTCGCGGGTTGGACATCTTCCACTTCCGTAGTTTGAACGGGTTCAATGGCCTCCACCGTTGCCTGCCGACGCTTTGACCTCAATTTCTTAGGCCGTGATTCCATGCTGATCGTTGAGAGTAATTTGCCAACAACCTGCAGTATAATCAAAAATACAATCAAACAAAAATTTGTGAATAATAAAACATCCTAAATCAACAAACCACCAAAAAATAGACAGAATGCAGTTTCATAAATCAATAAACACAATTTAGCTTTAGCCAATGGTACAAGCAGTTTCATAATTGGAAGTAGTGTATCGAGTTTCTTAGTACCATTATCGATTAGAATTGCATTTTCTAGCAAACAAACCCAAACTGCTATTTTGTTTTTAACAAAACTAAAAATAACTAATAAACTCAATTTAACTAACAACCAAAATAACAAGGAAATTACCACAAAAAATAGACGCAGTGCAGATCTACCACAGGATACTAACAATCTATCAAAGAAAGGCGAGAGAAAGGTGAGATCCGAGACCGTTCGGTGGTTGGCATCGCGTGGTGGTTGCCGTTCGGTGGTTGGCGTCGCGTGCTCGTCGCCGTTCGGTGGTCGACCTCGCGTGCTCGTCGTCGCTGTGCAGTAGTCGGCCTCGGGTGGTCGTCGCCATGCGGTAGTCGGCCTCGTGTGGTCGTCGCCGTGCGGTAGTCGGACTCGTGGCCGATTGGGGGAGAGTGGGAGAGCCGATTGGGAGGGAGAAGAAGAGCAGGGGGTCGGGTAGGGGTAGGAGAATGAGCCAGGCAAAGCCAAATTGCCTGGACGCAGCAAACCAGTGGCGTCCAGGCTTGAGGGACGCCGCAAACTAGCGGCATCCAGGCTTGCTTCTTTGCCTGGACGCCGCTTGTTTGCGGCGTCCAGACTTTTTCTTTTCCTGGGTTAACTTAAATGTGATGTTGGATTTGTCAATTTCTCATACGTTAGTGGTTAACTTGTTAGCAAATATACCACAGTGGTTGACTTGTCATTGACCAGAAACCACGATGGTTGATTTGTCATTTTCCCTTATAAATAATTAAAATAATAAATTAGTAATATGGATTACCCACTTTCGGGTGAGGATGTATTTTTAATTTGTTATTGATTAATTTTAAAGTACAAACAAAATTCATGAGTTACATGAAATAAAAAGTTTTCAATTGTTCACGAACATTATGGTTGCAGTTCATTATTAGTTTTTGTCGACCGAGGATGTTTTATTACATCATTTGGTTTAACTTGTTTAAATTAATTGAAGTAACTTTTAATCAACGATGTCTGGATTCTTAACCTCATTTTGGCTCCTACAAAATTAAGTTTATGAAAAATGTATAAATGCTTTCATATACATTCATGTACATGGATAGCCGACTACCGAGCGGGTGTAATATGAACTGCAGTCTTCTTCGTTGAGAAATCGAACACACTTTTCCAAATTGATTTCACTTCACCACCGGTTTTCTGTGGGTCTTCACTGTTTCCTTCCCCTGCTCTCTGAGTACACCTCAATCTTGGCATGATTGCTGTCAATACTCCGCTCCAGACCTCACCCCCAGGTCCCGATCGCGATCAATCGCAGAGTCCGACCGTTCGACGCGGCTCCATGGCTTTCGCTTGCTTCATTTTTAAGTTTCGTTCGAAGCCGAAGTCGGCCGCAGATAATGTGATGTCGGTGGCGGATCAGTCTAAGAAGGAGTTGGCGTCGTCTGTGGGCAGCGGTTGCTTCAAAAACCGCCAGGAGAAAGGTGTGAAGGTGGAGATGAATAACGGAGGGGAGGATGTTTTTGAAGCCGGGAACAAGGAGACGCCTGAGCACCTCGTTATTATGGTCAATGGCCTCATCGGGAGGTACTGATCTTACTTTCTCTTCTGGATATGATCTTGTTTTCGGTTTAGAGTTCGAGTTCGCATTTAGATAATTTGCCTGGTTTATGAGTTATATTGGTGTATTTCTTTTTTGTTTTTCAACAGTGCTGCAGATTGGAGATATGCCGCGGAGCAATTTGTGAAGAGGTTGCCTGATAAAATTATCGTGCACAGTGAGTACTCTTGTTCTAATATGGTATTTCGTTTTGTTGTATATATATACATTACTGGCTAAGGAAGAGAATACAAGTGTTATTGGAATTTCTTTCTCCCTTTCTTTTTTTTATCTTCTCTCTTCCTGCACAATTGCGAAGGTCTGCGTGTAATTAATAGATGTGTTTGAGGAACCATTTCTAGAAGCCATCGAAATCAGTTTCCCGAAGCAGGTTTTTCTTTGGTAGATCCAAGCTTGAAGAATGCTGGTTGGAAATTAAAAGGATTAGAAAATGTTCAAAAGTCCTTTTTGAGAAGCTTGTTTGAGTTTTTGGGTGCAATGTCCTTTTAAATTCTTCAGATACCCTCAAATATTCGAGGTGTTTAGTTGAATAATAATTTTTTTTTTGAAAAGTAATCGGAGTTGTTTCCATACTTGCATGGAATTCTGAAGACTTGAACTTTTGTTATGAATAATTAATGGTGACAAATAGGAATATGGTGTAATTCAAATTGCCAATGGAAAGAGGCTTAAAATCTGAGTAGTTTACACATGGAATTCGTTTAAAATTCTACTTTTATTTCTTTATTAAATTGATTTTAACAGTAGTATAGCGCACTAATGATTTTGGTTTTTTCCTGTAACGTTTGGATAGGATGATTAAAACTTTCATAGATTAAGATGATTCTATCGGTTGAAACTGTTTTTTAATCTTGATAGCCTAACTTTTTGTGATGGCGAATCTTATAATGCTGAAGATTTCAAACTTATTCCTTTTTCTTATACACTTTTTTGGTGGGGGAGATTAAACCCTTGTACTAGTTTTATATAGTGTTTGGTTCTCTCCTTTTTCTTTCTTCTTTTGATTTTTCAATATACTTTTATTTATGAATGCAAAAAATCGTTATAGCTTAATGGTGGACAAGTTCATCCATACTTTTCTCTGTCCATTATATGAAAAGCTAAACCCTATTGCAATGCTCCTTTCACAAGAACAATGTTGGTATCTGAAGTCATGTAGTGTAGATTTGATGATATGTTACAAAATCCATTTATCCCTCGTATTCTTTAATCTAGATATCTATTTTATGAATTTCCTTTTGCTTAAAATGAATTGAGCAGGGAGTGAGTGTAATTGTTCAAGATTGACATTTGATGGTGTTGATACAATGGGGGAGAGGCTTGCTGAAGAGGTATATTAAATATTATCGCTTTTTATCCTTTTTATCCCTACATTCTCGAAAACTGAGCTTGGGAATAATATTTTCACAAAATAATGAATGAAGTGTCATTTTGATTTGAGGAGGTATTTGAGTAATATCATTTCTGTACCCATGTTTTTGACATAGCAGAATCTAAGTTCATGAATGATATTTTAACAAAATAACAAACGTGTTGTCTTGGAAGATTGACATATATATATATATATAAGAAATAAGAAACTATGTCTTTTAAATGCTGTGATTTTATTTGAAATCTAATGCAGGTTTTGGCTGTTATAAGACATTGGCCAGGGGTCCATAAGATTTCTTTTGTGGCTCATTCTTTAGGAGGTCTTGTTGCTCGATATGCCATTGGGAGGCTGTTTGAATATACCCCAAGATCACAAACTTCAAGTGTTGCTGAAATTTCCATGACTGACGAGTTTGGGGACAATATGAACCATAGCCTAGAGAAACGTCAAGATGCTAGGATTGCTGGATTGGAACCCGTGAACTTCATAACAGTTGCGACTCCCCATCTTGGTTCAAGGGGGCATAAACAGGTGTAATTAATTTAACAACTTTGCCAGTTTGAGCTCCACTAAAACCTTTTTTTCTGCATGTCAAATTTGTCACCTAAGTCCAACCATCTTCTATGTTTGTTGCTTTTGCCCTAGCTTCCATTTCTTTGTGGATTTCCTTTCCTGGAGAGGAGAGCTTCGCAAACTGCACACTTGGTTGCAGGGAGGTCAGGGAAGCATCTATTTCTCACCGATACTGATGATGGAAAAACTCCCCTTCTTCTTCAAATGGTTAATGACTCTGACGAATTAAAGTTTATGTCAGTATTATATATGGAGTAACTAGTTAACTAACGTTTTGTATCTGGATGTTGTCGTATTTGATTGTATTTTTTTCCTCCCTGCGTAGGTCAGCATTACATGCATTTAAACGTCGGGTGGCTTATGCGAATGTGAATTTTGATCGTATCCTTTGAGTTAGAGTTGGCTTTAAAAAGTATGTGCTTCTCAGTTAATTTGATCAATCTGTGAATTCTTAATGTGTACCATCAATTATGATTTAGACGTGGTTGGTTGGGGAACATCATCAATAAGACGTCAGAATGAGCTTCCAAAGGTAAAGTTTGTTTTCTACTTGGTCCTTTATGCATTCTAAGTTTTTTTTCCTGTCTCTGCATATGCAAGTTTTGTGGACTCATTATAAGAATTGTTCCTCTATATGTATCCAGCCCAATCTGCTTGAAATAGATGAGAAGTACCCGCATGTTGTGTATGTTGAGCCAGCAAGCATACATGGCGCCCATGATAAAGATTCTTCAATCATTGAGAACCAAAAAATTGACCTGGAAGGTTGCTGTCTATCTATTTCTCTCCACTCACTCTGTGCTCTCTATGATGCTCTCCAAGTTGTTTATCATTTTTTTCTCCCTCATTTCCCTATATTTTTTGAGCCTAGCTTTTTTTATGTGTTTTTCTTTTTGTCTCACTTATGTCAGATAAATGAGATGCCCATATATAGATATGGGAATTAATATACTTTATTGTTTTTTTACAAAGCATTATTTCAAGTCTTTTACAAAGCTAATGCAAAACATTGCTAATCCATTCTGTATATTTTCTGAACTTGTTTGTCTGAAAATGTGCATCTGACTATTATTGTTTATATATCTCCTTGAAAGTTTTGGAAGGACCCACAATGTTTATGGAGGAGTTCCATATTTCCTGCTGATATATTTAGCATGTTGGTTGTTCTCTATTAGAACTGGTTTTTACTATGATTATAGAGTTGGGACGGTTGTTGAAAATGTGCATATTATATAGAATTCTCACAACTAATTTGATCTTTGTCGAAGTTCATCCAGAAGTTTCTAGTTTTGATTTTTCAAGTTAATCTTGACCTTAACTTTCTTTGACATTATGTTTTTTTATGCCAAAGAGCGACTTCTGGCTCCATTATAATTTCTGCTTTTAAACATGCAGAGGAAATGATCAGAGGTCTGAATCAAGTTCCATGGGAAAGAGTTGATGTTAGTTTTCACAAAAGTAGGCAAAGATATACTGCTCACAATACCATTCAGGCAAGTTTGTGTCAAAATGCCTTAACAAATAGTTCTGTATTTGTATGAATAATTTAATGGGCTTTATAACAATTCAGATGTTTTTATTTCGTTGTTAAGCTGTTATATATTTTTGGGGGTCCCATACCTTATATAATTGCTGCCAAATGTGACAGTTGAAGTACTTTTTTCCATTACTTCAATGTTGGTGATGAGCTTCAATTCTAGTGAATTTTAAATTCTCGGGGCAAAGCATCATAACTTTTTACAAGTTGAACTCTTGTATGATTCAATTTGAGAAGTTTCAATTCTTAGGGGCTTTATATGAGTTAATAATAATTATTTGGTTCGTAACTGTCATTGAAAAATGCTTCGTACTGAGCTTATCTCTTTTTGTTTGACCTCTTATGCTCTCAGGTGAAAACCTATTGGTTGAACTCGGACGGTGCAGATGTTGTGTGCCATATGATTGATAACTTCCTTGTCTAGCCATCTGAAACTTTTTTCTCTTTGGTGGGTGCTTTATCACTTGGTAAGGCTGCCTTTTTTCTCCCCCGCATTTTGTGTAGATTTTGCCTGTGAAAGTGTTGGTCGATGCATAAAAATTTACCTGTAGGAACATTTTTATTTTTTCAGTATTTTTATAGGGATGCCACAGTTTGTGCGCATTTATTTTTGTACTAATATGCAATTGTACTCCTACAATTTTTTTTGTAAGTTCCAAAATCAAACATTATTCTTCCAATCGAATTCTCTATTGTTTAAATTTGATGTTGCGGTAAAATAAGAATCACATTCTTGCTTAAAACCGTTCCAAGCTACTCGTGCTATTTTGTATTTTTATCGGTTCACTATTTTGAGTTAAAATATGAGATTAATGAACAAATGTATCACTTGTATAAAATGAAATATTGTGTAAATGGCGAAGAAATACACAATTCTGTATTTATTGAGAAGTACCATATGAATAAAGGAAATATTAGTTTGCTTTTATGTGTAAATAAATAAGTGCAATTTACAAACTTTTAGAGGACTGTTGAAGGCTATGATGTGGTAATTGATGATTGTCAAGTTGTTATTATTCTTTGGTGCTTGCTTGGACACTCACTATTCAGAGGCAGATTTAACAATTGGGTGTTCATAATAATATTATGTTTTTGAGATAGGAGGATGATGGCGAAGATGTTGAGAAAGTATTTTGATCTAATCGGGATATTGAGATTCACTGATTGGTTTATGTCATCTCTTCAACAGTTCTATGATGAAATAATCAGTCCGTGACTGATGTGCATCCCTATAATATTTATTTTATGTAATTGCAAATTGCTTATCCATTGGCTTTTCAGGACAGTGGAAAGATAATCATGCAATTGGATTGGTAATCGATTAAAAGTGCACGTACCCAACTAAGACTGGAAGGCCATAAAGCAGTTACCCCATTTGGACCCAACTTTTGGAGGTTTCATTCGACCGCCATGGCTGACCAATCGTTTGCGAAACAGAAAACAGACTGGTAGGTTTTTCAGATTTTTCCAACCGATCATGCTCATCTTCTTCTGGGCCCAAACATAGGTATCCACAGAAATATAAAAAGTGACTTGTTCGCTACATTGATTAATTTGCCCAAGATATGTTTCTTTATTTGGTGGTTGGTTTGATCGTTTTCAGCTCACCACAAAACACAGCATGCTGATCCATTTGCGCCCTTTGCCACATGATTGGAAGACGAGGAAAAAGCGAAAAGGAAAAGTCATTTTTGGCCTACGTTAATGTACTAGGCTTGTTCAATATTGGGGTTCCGTAGCTAATTAGAATAACCCCCCAATGATTTTCATTGGATGATACTGTAAGCGCGTATAATTCGTGTGTGTGTTCATTTTCTTTCCTAGAAGCCAATAATTGATGAACAAAATGACCATCGGCCCCAGGTTTTGAACTCAGCTCTTTTGTTTATATGTGCTTAGTTCTCGTCAAGGACTAATACAAAGTTGTTGACTTTATCCTCTTCAAGTATTGTTGCATGGAAAATTCAAGTACCATGAAAAACTTTATACTCGGAACTGAATACACCAGGTGTTGACAAAAGAAGAAGAGAAAAATGATGTCGATATTTCTTTTATACGCTCCCTCAAAAGGATTGAGGCGTAATGTACATCTTCCTTGTAGAATTGTTGAGGGGGAACATTATTTTTTGGGAGCACAAAGACTCAAATAATACACACCTTCTTTTCGTCATCGTCACGAATCTGCCGAGCTGAAAAAAATTACAGCGTCAGTCGGTAATTCTCTCTAAGTTAATCGTCCAGAAATGTTGATTTGAAATACCATTGGACTTCATGAGGGATAGGGATTTTGTCCAAAGGTTGAAGCTCCGTGAAAGAATCCGGCTTCTGGGTCAGAAAACTCACTAAGCTTCTGCAGAACTGAGGATTGAGAGTTTATTAGATCAACGCTAAAAAATCCGAGAGTCAATTTATCGAGATTCAAAACACCGTACTTTGTCGTAGGTTATGAGTTCTCCGGCAGATTTTGATACTTCAACGACACAGTCGGTTGGACCAACCACTATCACCTTCATTTACAAGATAGAGAATGGTGAGAGTTTGAAAAATTTTGATCTTTTCTGCAGGAAACCAAAGGATAGATGGGTGTTTGTTTACCTCGGCTGATAGGTCTAAATGTGATCTAGAACATCTAGTCATCTTTTGTTTTGGATGAATTTTCATCTGGGATAGATTAAAGGTATAAGTATATTGAAAAAAAAAAGAGAGAGAAATGATCAAAATTTTGCTCATTTTTACCCGGAAATTGTTTATTTTTTCCACCAATAAGCTGGCATCCGTGGCCGCAGCTTCGATTTTCTCTATCGTTTCTTTGATGGTGAGCTTCGATCCAAATCTCGACTTTTGTTTGTGTTCATCCTAGAATAAAAAAACCATGGTTGAAAAGGGAAGGCTTTGAATTGCTTCAAGAATAATTTTTGATTATGACCTCACCTGTCCTTCAAAAAGACCTGATAAATCCAGATCGTTCGACATAGCAATCAGCCGAAAAGCGTTTATAAAACTCGACGATTTCGGCATCTTCTCCTCGACCATGTTTTCATGCTAAGGAATACGAGTTTTTCAGGGGATTACAAGTTGAAAAACTTAATAAAAACTATTTTTCATATCTCATTCTTAGGTTGATTGAGATTTTACCTCAAAAGAATCAAATGCAGCATTAACATCATCCAGATAGATCTTCTCTTCGCTCTCGTATCCATAAGTAGGGACGTAATCTTCTTGAAACCAGGGATCCTCCATTATCTCTGACATTGTAATTCTCTGCAAGAAGTAAAAGAAGCACTCATTAAAACTATCATTTTCATTTTGCAAATTATTCTTCATTTTTCTACCTTTCTTGGATCAGATTCTAAAATTCTGGAAATCAGCTTTTTTTCTCCCTCTGTAAACCAGTTTGGAAAAGTATATTCTGTTCTCGAGATCTTCAAATAAAGATTTATCAGAATCAAAAACTGCAGTTCGAAGTAAGAACTGAAATTATGTTATTAAGTTAAAAAGGATTACCTTCTTGTACAAGTTCATCAGGTTTCGATCTTCGAACGGTAAGTAGCCGGCAAGTAACTCGAAAAGAACTACTCCACACGACCAAACATCCGCAGCCGCCCCGTCATAGGCGCGATTTACGAGCAGCTTTTCCAACAAACTCAAAATATTAGCCAACAATCCATTTTTTCTAAATGTTTTCTTTCTAATATTCCTATTACACAGTTTTTCATGTGACTTGGAAGGAAAATTATACAGAAAATTGCCCAAAAAAAAGACTCACCTCTGGCGCTACATAGCTAGGAGAGCCACAGGCCGTAGTTAGCAAGCCACCAGGCTGTTGATTCAGAAAAACGAAATCTCATCAAACTCCAAAGCTCCAAGAAAAAAGGAAGAAACTTCATGGGTTTTACCTTCTTGAATGCACTAAGTCCAAAATCAGATATCTTGAGATTGCCTTTCTGATCCAGAAGCAAGTTTTCTGGCTAAATTTGAGATACCCAAATGAAAAAATTTGTCAAAATCAGATGATGGATTAATAACTCTTCAAATTAATCTACTTTCAGTTCTTGCCGTTTACCTTTAGATCTCTATGATATACACCTTTATTATGGCAATAATCTACTGCATCAATCAGCTGCTGAAAAAGTTTCCTTCCTTCCTTCTCTCCCAGTTTCTCGTAAAATGACTGCAGGAGAAAGTAAAAGCGACAGCCTTTTAAATTTTTCAATGGAAACCATCTTTGGAGCAGTAGTTCTTGGTGCTTAGATTCATTAAAACAAAGCTCACCATCCTGTCTGAAAGTTGTCCTCCTGAAACATACTCCATGACAAGGTAAATCTTTGATTTTGAACCTATAACCTGCCGGAAAGATTCAAACAGAGCTATAACTTCAAGTCGGGTAGAAACTTTTTCAGAAATTTCAGGAAAGAAAATCTTCAAAAAAGCAGAGAAATTAAAGTTAATGGAGTACCTCATGAATTCTAACAATGTTGGGATGGTGCAGAAGCTTCATCGTTCTTATCTCTCTGTGTACCTGAAATGATATCTTCATCCATCAGAATTAAGCTTATTAAAGCTAGACTGGTTTACAGAAATGGAGGATTTAGATAATCGCCTGAGATTTGAGATTGCTTTCCATAACCATGTGCTTATCGATGATCTTTATTGCGACATGGTGGCCATTAGTACTATCCACTGCGAGCTTAACCTTCGCAAAGTTTCCCTCTCCAATCGTCCGTCCCAGCTGATACTTCCCGATATTGTGTACAAAACCCATTTTCCTCTTCGTGCTCAAGAAAATCGCGGCGAAAAAAGCAAGTAATCAATTCGTCAATCTTTTCCTTCTTCTTGTTGTTCTTCTTCAGGCTATTCTCGCAGAGGTTTTTATAGGAGAAGCGTCTGACTATGGCTACGAAGAAGAGTGGTCAAAGGGGGAAAGGGGGGATTCTATTTTGGACGGTGACTGATGAACCTTCGTCGCGTCTGGCGTGTGAGTGGTTCTGAAGTCGTAAGTAGCGAGGCCGAAGAATTTTTACAGACCTGTTATGGAGGTAAAGGATTGAGTGGATTGACATTGAAGGCTACTCGTTGTCGTTGTCTGGTAGGTTAGGGAAGAGAAAATGCGGGTTTTGAATGGAAGGTGAGGAACAGAAAAGGAACATAGGAAGAGGAAGGCTGAATTATTGGAGGAAAAATCATTGCCTCGTCCTCCATTATTCGAATTACCCCCTCTCCTCAGTCGACTTGCCGCCCCTGTAAATATGATTCCCATCAAATGTAGTAGTTGACATTTTTCCTATACACGAATCAAATTGTTGGATAAGAAAGATTACCTCCCCATACTATGTGTTGTTTTTAAGAAATTCTCCCATTGATAAACCTCCGAGTGTCCAGTCAAATTTTATGTCTAGTGGAGATGACAAAGAACTCAGATGTACCTAATCTAATTATTGTTCTTGCATGTAAAATAACTGATATCATATCTCAACCGTAAATCATAATAAATTTGAAAATTTTAATTATTGTCTTTCATATATTCCTCAACTCACATTAAACAGTCAATCCCCCACACAATTTATTTGTTATATTTTATTTTTATGAACGTAAATTATGCGTCGAAGTAATTAATATCGAGATCAAAAGTTTAATTTTTAACCGATGATCCCACGATGTTTAAAACGTAGAAAAATGAAGATATAATTGATCAATTCACTTCTTCAAATATTCGGAAGACTTGACTGCGTGTTACGGCAACAACACAACACATTCGAGAAAAATTAAACTTGGTTCCATCACCAACTTTACCATCGATCCTGGCTAATTAAATTTAATAAAGAGGACAAAAATGATATGCTGTTTCTTTGTGTAAAAGATTCTAATGATTATATAATTAAAACGAGGGAACAATAATAAATAAACAAATCAATTATTATAAAACAAATAATAAAGCTTCATTTCTTAAAGTGAAAATTAGATATTTTCGGAGGGGATCTCGCCAAGAAATAATATGATATTGTCAATAATTTAGAGGGTAATACATATTAAGTAAGATGAAGTAAGCTCGTGTGTTAATTGTTACGATTTTAAATTGATTAGTTTGACCGATTGTTAAATATTGTCATTAAGAATTATAAATTAAATATTTAAGACTCGTTTTCGGAGTGGGAAAAGTGGGAATAAAATAGTAATAGCAAACTCATTGGCTTTCTCATTGACTCGGTTATCCTCTTCTCATTATTGAAAGTGGTTTTTCTTTTTTTCATTTAAGAATCAATCAAATGTCTCAATTAAATTGATGAATGAGTTGATAATGGCTTAATTTATTTATCTTTTCCATCCCAAAATATTTACACCTCCAAATTATTTTTGGAGGAGCCCTTCAATGCTTAAGTTGTTGATTGGCCACTAAAATTCCAATAATTTTCGTCCCACTAGCCAAGTTAAGAGATGGATGAATACATTTTTACAAATGATTGAATTTTTTGGCAGATGTTATATTATCTTACGGGATAACTATGAACTCTTAGAAAATACAATAATTTCAAATTTTTAATTCATGGCTGATATAATATAAATATTTGTTATTATTCAAAAAATAAAATAAAATAGGTGGCCAAAAAGTTCCAAAACAGAAAATAGGCTGTATATACTAGTCATCTTGTTTGTGCGAATGTGGAGAATTCGTCGTTTTTTTGGAATTTAATATCGTCAATTAATGCGGTTGGAATTTATATTATACGTGTATATATTTTGAGTAATTACATTTAATGTTTATTTATTGTAAAAATTGGTGGTCTTTGCTCACATTGTCTGATTTGAGAAGCATTGGTGCGCCAGTAGTTTTCTGGTCACAAAAAATGTAGCATTTCCAAAAAAGAAAAGAAATACATAAGAAAAAATATATATATATATATTACATTTTTAATTTAATTTAAAAAAGCCCATTTTTTGTAAGAATGTAGCGAATGTGAAGTTGACACCTGTTGTTAGTTTTTAAAATATATATAATTTTTATTTTCAATTACTTAGCATGGGCTAAATTATGAGGAATTGAATTGCTTTTAGAAACGTAATTACATTTTTAGAAAAATTCAAACCTAATAAACATTACGGAATTTCCATTAAACTGAATCAATAATTGGACTAACTTGTATAATACTTTTCCAATCAAAATAGGAAGTGCAGATGAAGCTTCTTGATTTTACAAAGATGCTACGCAAATTTGAATGCAGGGAATGTGTTTTAAATATATTTTAATAATATCAATTGGGAAGCAACTTGTAAACGTGACCAAATTTTCACTTTTTCCTACGTGCAGTACAAAAGTATTTTGGAATCTTTATCTACAAGGTTGCTTCATAACAACAGCACCTTTATTTTGAAAACCTCATGTAATTTTGTCACATTTTTTCTTTTTTTTTTTTAACTATGCCCTCGCTTTTTCTTTATAATTTATTTACTAACAGTTCATAGATTTATATTTACGTGTGAGAGATTTGGTTCACTGTAACTAAATTAAAAAAAAAAGGAGGTTTTAATTAAGAAAGTTGGGAAGCATAGCTACCTAAATCAATATAACAATGTATTCTTAGATTATGAGTAGTCTTGGTCCTGTTGGAGTGATATGCACGCCTATAGAGGAAAGAGGAGGGAGGAAGGAGGGGAGGTGAATTAGGCATTCTACCATTTTGTTATTCTAAACATTAAGTAATTTATAATAATTATTAAATAAACAATCACAAATATAAAAGAGTTTTGGGAAAGAAATACGACATCGAGTTAGTTCACGCGGTTCAGCAACCTTAACCTATGTTCGCGCTCCAAGTTCCAGACTTGGAGATCCTTAAATCACCTAACATTTTTGGTTAATAATGATTGACTTCACGGGTGTCAATCAAACCAAAGCAATTACTAATTTTCAAGGTATCACCATTCGCTTGACTATTTTTAGGGAGCCACCATCAGTTTGAGTAAAATGAATATGAAGTGAAAATAGAAGTAAGAACCTAACTCTCCTAATGATTAAATCTCAAATTCGGGAGTATGGAGAGTTATGTTTGACACTCTATTTGTATATGGAGAAGTTGAGTATGAATTTTGCTAGAGCTCGCATCCGACCGTTGAAATGTTACCATTATGCTCTTTGTTGTCCATTTCCGCTCAGGTCTGTCAAATTGGTAGACCACTTCCTCATATCTCCACACTTTCGATCGATCAAGAACTCGGCTACTCAACCGTCTGCTCATCTGCTTCCTCAACCGCAGAAACAAGGAGCAATCTATTTAATGTTGCAGTAGACCATTTTTTCACCGGTCGACCGCTTCTTCATTAGGTTGAAAATGCGAACGATCTGACATTTTGGCCAATTGACCATTTCCATTTTGGTCTACGCCTCCAATGCTTTTCATAGATTTGGTTGACCTCCTCAAGGCTTTCGTCGACCTCTTCTTCGTGTTTTACTCTTTTTCATTCTTCTAAGTCCCGATGATCAGCATATAAGCTACATAGACTTAGGCAAATATGTTAGTAAACATTAATATTTGTATTAAGGGTATTTCCAATGAATATAAATAACGTATTTACAAACATCAACAAATACAAATTAAACAACTTAATTATATAAATAATACTGTCATCATAAAAACAAATAGCCTAATGGTTATTAAGCCAATAAGTCTTACTAATACAATATTATTCATTTTGGATTGAATTCCTCACAATTTTAATTTTATTTGTGTGATTTATTTTAAATTACATTTTACTAAGTTGGAAAAAAAAAAACTTTACTCATAAATTATGTACCTTTATTTTTTCTTCAAGTAATGTGAGATCATGTAAATTCAATGTTATTGATTGGACCCTCACAACTGTCTATTCATAGACCATCTTTATCTTCTGATGCACCAAGGGTTGGAACATTTGATAAGCACTCGGGTATTATGGTTATTGGTTTTGAAAAAAGCAGAGACTCGTTTTGCTAACTTCGTAACTTATTATCTAGAACTTCAATCAGCGTCAATTTTGGAACACAGTCAGTAATAGCAAAGAAATATACACCCTCCAAAAATCATGCCAAAACTCAAAATTGAACGGAAGTTATGTGAATGCAAAGTGACCTTTCCAAAATAGCACTAATAAAACAGTTTCAGAGCAGAAACTCAATAACGTACAACTTTCTTTTCTCTAAACCAAATAACGCAAAAATGGAACCACACAACCCTCAAAATGTTATCTGACAGCCCTCCAAATTACAGAATCAAATTCATGCAGAAAGAGATATAAAAATGGAAACTTACAAGCTGGTCCAAAGGATGCTAATGACACCCTTTGACTTCAATGGATTCTTCAAGAATCGCTCCAACTTGTTTTCACAGCAAGTCTTCTAAACTTCTTTTCTTAATGCTCACCTCTGGACTGAGATGATAGAAATAATAGTATAAGAAATTCACTCAAAGACAAACCAAGAACAAGTGGATCAATTTTTTGGCACACTCACCTCTCAGGTTTAACCTAGAAGACTTGGCCGATTTGCAAGGAGAAAAACTCCACACAAGGTTTAGTTCAAGCTGATGATTTTCAAAACTCCCCTCAACCCTTAATGAGGGTATATAAACCGCCCATAAGGTTTGCCTAAATGTTATAATTACAAAAATGTTCTTAAAATAAAACACACATAACATAGGTTCTCAGTTAACACACCTAACCGAGAACACTCAACAAAAACATTATCCCGATCAACATTAATCAATCAAAAAATAATAATAATATCACATGCATTCATACAACCAATGAGTAAGAATACATTGAATCCCGTTGGCTTTTCATATCTTCAACCTTCGCCACAAGTAAGCTCGAAATTGTGCAAGTATGCTATGCCCTCGGGTGAATTCTAGTTCTCTATTAAAGGAGCATTTGACATAGCAAACAAACTCTACATTTAACAAAAAAGCACATTCTAGAACCCTTGACAAGTTAGCTACAAATATTGTGAAACTTACATTTTGATAAGAGGTTGTTCTGATTGCCAAAAATGTCGACGAGTGCTCAGAGGTCAAACTAAAGATAGATTTGGGGAGTTCCATGATACTTGATCTTCCACCTATATTTTAGCTTGAATATTATAAAGTCATAATTGAAGACCTTAATGGGCATTTTCCCTTGAGTACCTACAAAGAAAATACTTGAAGAATAATTAAACAATTTTATCATTTGATCGACCTTGAGAGAATTTCATGGTGCATTATCCTCCCCAGGTGATTGAGGATTTGACCTCAAATCCGGATTGGCTTCCCTTTGTCATTCTTCTAACTTCTTCACCCACATAAGGAGATAATTCAATGAATATGGCAGTGACAAAGACTTCAAAATCTTCCACATACTCAAAGTTTTTTGCATCATTAATAAATCATTCCAATGTTTTTGAAAACCAAATGGATTGTAGCAAAAATTAGGTTTCAATTGATTGGAAAAAAACTTCTTCCTCAAGTGTAATAAAACTAAGTTTTACTTGCTGTAAATCAAAGGATTATCGACTTAACATAAGTCCTTCCCTTCCAAATATTGACACCAAGTTCAACAACAATAAATATTATGATCAACAACACTCGTCCAGTCCTACCACTAGACATGCCAAATTTGTTATTCATAAATTGTTCATCATAATTAAATAAATCAACATCAGCCACATTATCAAAATTGACATTCCAAAGTCTCAAATCAGTATCAATATCATGAAGTTCTTTAAGCCATCCAATTCTAAGAATCCAAGAAATTAATGAATATAATGGCATACCTCTTTGACATAGTACCGATTATTTTGCTTATTTCTCCATTCTTGTATCTTAGGATGTAAAGAAAGACTTCAATACTCTCTTCTCACCTTGCATTCCTTCTCAAGAGGTGTTCTTGACTTACAATATTTGCATGAAATAAAGTTTTATTTTCATTGCATATCCCAAAGCATACATGGTATTGATGCAATTGATTTGGACTAACAAGCTTCATTGAACTTTCCCAATGTTTTAGTTGTACGTTCTTTTCTTCAATCCCTTTTTGAAGCCTCTTCAAAACTAATGGCTCTTTTCTTTTCCTCTCTAGATATGTATTACTCGACTCATTCTCGTTTTCTATATGTGTGTGCGAAGACAAGTTGATGAACTATAAATTTAATATCAGGTTTGGCAAGAAAACTTTTTCTTCACATACTTCTTCTTTCTCATGAATTCTTATAGACTCAGAATCCATTGTGAGGCTAGCGACGTCCGTAATTGGCATAACGACGTCGTCTTGGAGTGAGGGACATCTATTATTTACAAGAGATGTCCGAAATAGATTGAGGGACGTCCGTTGTGGAAGAGGGACTTCCGTCTTAATTGAGGGAATTCGTGCATTTTTAAAACGCGTGTGCCTTGCACGTGACCCTTCGATGTTAAAGAATTTGGAGTCCATCTTGACTGTCCATTCTGATCTAGAGACCTCCCTCACTCGATCCAATGCCCATGGATTGTTGTCCATCATCGCCTTTAGAAAATGACAGATTCAATCATGGCCATCAATCCCTACCTAGAACGTCCCTTGCTCGATCCAACAGCGATAGACGATTGTCTGTCATCGCTTTTGGAAAATGGCAGATTCAATCTTGGTCGTCAATCCTTATAAGTAACGTCCTTCTCTCAATGTAACGGCCATGGACGATTGTCTGCCATCACCTTTGGAAATTGACAAATTCAATCTTGGTTGTCGATTCCAAGTGGGGGACATCTTTCTTCAATCCAACGGCCATTGACAATCGTCGTCATCATCCAATAATTGTTCCAACACCTGTTAGTCTTCTAACGGGTAGGAGGCACGTCCCTCACACCCCAATAATTGACATCCTTCGTCTCCATCCGTTTGACGTTCCTTGGCTTCAACAAAACAGAGGCGTTAATGTTGACTGATTTGGATGGAAAACGTGACTGCGAGGTCGCCGATGAGAATTTTTCATAGTTCAAGGTTTTAGTTAGGGGTGTGCATAGTCCGGTTCAGTTCGGTTTTGATGTGGAACCGAACTGAACTTGTTGGTTTCGGTTTTGAAATGACAAAACAGAAATTGGAAATAGGGACAACGGGAACCGAACCGGAATTTCGGTTCCCATTTTCCCTTCTTTAATTTTTTTTTCAAATATTATAATAAAATTGTATAAAAATTAAAAATGAAAAGAAGAAAAAAAACACATAATTAATTACACTATATACATATTACTAGACTAAAATCACTCACAATGGAGATATGTTAAAACCTAAAAGACACAATCATAAACAAATAATTGAATAACATCAATCACAGTAAATAATCCAAGTAAAATCAGGCACAATAATCAATATTGTACAATTCCATGGAATTGTCCAACATCAACAATATCATTATCACAACAACAATCAACAATCAGAACAAGTGTTTACCAAGCAGAATTAGAACTAACAGTCAGAAACAATCGATAGTCATATTAAGGATTTACCAAAATCAATCCAAGTAGGCAGTCCGAAACAGTAAACACAGCAAAATCAGAATCGGTTAAGGATCTACCAAGCAGGCAAGCAATCCATAGTCGGCACAAGAGTCGGAGCCGGAGAGTTGAGAACTATGAGACTGTGACGACTAGTTATTGGTCAACACTCGACAGGGTTGAGAATTGTGAACTGTGAATTGTATGTCTTCTGCAACGACCGACTGTGAGTTTGCGAAGTAGAGCAGCTGTGACGACCCGTCAATTTAAAACTCTTTTTCTTTACTTAAAATTTAGCGGAATAAAAATTTTCTTTTAAATCGAAGAGATTAAATAATCAAAAAGCATTTACTAATTAAAAAAAAAAAACTTTATCAGAGTTCAAGTGGAAATTAGTTTTACAAACTGAAGGAAACGTTCGAACAACTTAATTAAAACGTTTGTCTTTGAAATCAAACT
This sequence comes from Begonia loranthoides, assembly GCA_022433065.1. NCBI lineage: Eukaryota > Viridiplantae > Streptophyta > Magnoliopsida > Cucurbitales > Begoniaceae > Begonia > Begonia loranthoides. Next base: position 12,585,302 of record CM039481.1, on the reverse strand, counting down.
TAAAGAAAAACAACTTAATTCTTTTTCCTTTGGACAGCCACGGCCTCACAGGTCTACTTCGCCGGATAACTCTCCTCCTCCACGGCAAAACGCTTCCTCTTTCGCTCTCGGACTAATCAACTCGTTAAAATCACCTACACTACAAGTAGACACTGTAAGCCCAAAAAGGCTTAGTAAGGAATTGGAAAACAAACAAAGCGCAACAAATGTCTCTAACTGCTTATGTCGGAAAGGGATCCACTCAACCGTTCTTTATTCACTGTTACATCTTTCTTACTCGTGGACTGAGTTGGGAGATTAGGGCACCCTATAGGCAAATGGAGGGAAACTCGGAATCTAACACCCTATAGTAGACAAGCTTATCTATCCATTGGACGGGAAGATCTTAAATTTGGTTTACCGAGTCTACCGTTTAGATTCGAACCATTTACCCAACCACTAATTCCCTTACGTACATTATTAATCATTTCAGCTCACATCATGAATACTAACCCAATTGTGGTATTTCCTAAGGGTTTCTAAGACCATGAACTCACAACCCTTAGACTCTAGCAATCAATCTAACAAACAATCGCTAATTTCAAAGAATGAATCTTAAAACTATCAAGAAATCAATCTTAGCAAAAATCACTAATTATAATTGTAATCAATAAGAAATGTACAACATTTAACAACAATGAATTTGGCAACGATCAACGAATTTAACAATGAAACATTCAACAGAAATTAAACCAACCAAAACATGAGTTATCATACCTTCCTATTTAATATCTAAAAATCACAGTACAAGGTAACTAACTTTTTCATGCTTTTGGAATTTACCGAAATTGAATACAAAAACAGCAACAAATTCATGTTAATTAAGAAGAAACATATGAATCTTGCTTCGAATTTTAACAGTAAAACAACTATGGTACAACAGTTAATCCTACAACTATTTTAACCAATAAAGACGTGATATATACCTATTTCGGAATTAATAAAAGTAAACTATGAAATAGCAGCGATTTAATAGCATCGAATTTAAGCAATTAACATAATTTATCATGCTTGATTTAGAACTTAAGCAATTAACACAGTTTATCATGCTTTATTTAAAACTAAGGCAATTAATAATGAATAAAATGTGCATCATTTCTTTACAAGTTGATACTAGAACCATGAAATCTAATAGCGAGTTAAAAACGTGCAATATGTGTAGCAATAACGTCTAATAGTGAATTAAAAGGTGAAATCTGTAAAACAAATACAATTATATAAAAAAAATGAACTAACAACATGTGAGGTACGACATTCTACAATTGAATTAAAAATCAATACTAGATGGATTGCATGCTTACAATTGAATAGAACATTAATCAATCTATCAATGCATTACTACATATAGGATACAAACATAAAGATTGAAGCACAATAACTAAAGAGATTAGTCCAAACCTATAAATTGAATGACTACTAAATGTGAGCAATCAATATAAATCAAACCAATGACGGAAAGAACAATTATTATACATCACAAGTTATGAGTCTCTACAATTAATCAAAACTAATCTAACCAGTCCCAAACTCCAAACGGAGTTACATGCAATAAAAAGCAACTAGAAACCAATACTAAGAGGTTAAGAGTACATGATCACCTACCAAATTACAAGACGAAATTAGAGAAGCACAAAGACTAATACAATTCATACAAATGAAATTAAACACATAACTTTACTTGTGGGTAGGGCTTTTGGAATGCCAACACACAATTCCTTACCTTCTTTGCTTTGGAAAATCGGAGGTGTGAATTGCTCCAACCAATTTCCAGCACACTCTCACAATACTCAATTTTTAACGTACCAAAACCTAACACCCATTCACCATGGACATTAATAAGCTCTTAAACTAGCTGGAGAGGGTCGGTTTAGTATGGGGTGGGGGATGGCTGTCGCGGAAATGGAGAGAAAATGGGGGAAGTGGAGAGAAAATGGGGGAGAAAGTGGAGAGAGACGATTTACAAGCAGATTTCTCGCGAATCTGTGTACTTTCGGACGCCTGAGGACGGATCCTTTGCGTCCTCATTGTCCGCAGTACAACATTCTAAGACAAAAACCCGAGATTACGGACGCCATTCACCGTCCGCACCGTCCGCATTGCACCAGAATTGAAGGCAGATTCATATCGGACGCTACCATTTAGCGTCCGCCCCGTCCGCATATGTCGTCCGCGACATATCAGAACATTACAGATTCAAATCGGACGCTGCACTTCAGCGTCCACACCGTCCGCATGTGTCGTCCGTGACACTCCAGAGTCTTACAGATTCAAATCGGACGCTGCACTTTGGCGTTAGCACCGTCCGCATGTATCGTCCGCGACACTCCAGAGTCTTACAGATTCAAATCAGACGCTGCACTTTGGCGTCCGCAAAAGCACAGTTGACAATGAGGACGCCAGAATGTCATCCTCCGCGTCCTCAACCCTAAATCCCACTAATTTCCTTAACAAATTCAACCCAAAATTACTCCAATTCATAACCAATCATCACACAACACATAATTGACGTAATTAACCTCAATAAACAGCATTTTTCGACTTAAGAAAATTAAATTACAATCTCTTAGAAATTAGGAAAATACGGGGTATTACAATAGCGACCGACTGTGAACTGTGAAGTGTATGTCTTAGTGACTTCTGCAATATGCACTTGCAGATTTAAGTGGAAACCAAACCGAAGATGAAGACGAAGACGAACAACGGCTGATGGACGGGAACTCGGGACGAACTAGCGATTTCAAGAGTCGGGAGAGGATCAGGATCGAGAGTCGGGGCTTAGGGGTCAGGAGTGGGGAGTGGGGAGGACGAGGAAATGGCCACTGGCGAAGATTGCAGAAGAAACGGGAAAACCCTAATTAATTGGCAGTTCGGTTCTGATTTTTCAATTTTGAGAATCTGGAACCAAAAACCGAAACGCGAAATTTTGTTCTTACTAAAAGGAATCGAATTTTTGTTTTTGTGTGTGCAAAACTAAACTGAATCGACTCAAAACAATCAATTTCAATTTAGTTCTTTAGTTTTAGTTCAGTTTGCACTTCCTTAATTTTAATTGTTAGTAAAATTTTTTTTATATTTGACTTCTCGTTGATCTTACATTATATGATCAGCAGTGTCAAAAACTATTTTTAAAGAATAATAAGATTACTTAATTATTGGCCCACTTACAACTTTATCATTTCTTTTCCAAAATTTGAGGGCAAAACTAATCCAAGTTTCTCTTTTCCACTGCGGATAAGATAGATATGACTATCCAACTTTTGAATTTTATTATTTCAAGTAGACTTGTTATACCCATTTACATGTATTATCAAAGAAAACATACCTTACAATTTTGTAGCTTGAATTTTTTTTTTCCAATTTTAATTGTTTTAGTTCAAGTAATTTTTTTAATCTAAAGTTAGTTTAACTCACTCAACATATTTATTATGAACTAATAAAAAAGTGTATAAAATAAGAAAACTTTAATCACCTATCGACCGAAAGGAAAACCCCTCACTTCATTGAATAACTCAATCCAACAAGATGCGAATCCAAGGGACGACCTATATTATGCCTTTAAATATAAAAATCTGGTGAAATATGGAAAAAAAAAAACAAAAACTTAGGAAAAGAACTTGTAATTAAGCCTAGGACAGACATTATCTTTTTTAAAAGAAAAAAATAAATTTTCCGGAGATAATATTATTTGATTTGGTTTTATTTCTAGCAATATTCACATTAATTATAGATATTACTAATTTAATTATTTTTTAAAAAAAGTAACTTTTTGAGAAAACTTTAAATTGATTACAAATTGACCTCCGACACTCAACCGTTTCACATTATAACTAATTTTTTCGAATAAAATCTATAAACATGCAAACACATACAAAGAAAGTCAATGTAGGACTTGACTAATCGATAATCAAAGTCTAAGACATTTAATGTCTGAGAAAAATTGCTTCAATATAGTTAATCACCATACACTGATTCTATCAAAAGAATGGCCCTAACATCGAATTAATGTTTTATATTTTGTTTTGATTAAGGTATTATGTACTTCTGTTTATGAGTCAAATTAAGACAATATAGTTTTTTCTTTTATTGATTGAATTTAATTTATGTTAAAAAAGACGCCAAGCTATTAAATTTTTTAGCCAGTGAAAACAGTATCCTTCTGCCTAATTTAACCTGCTTATTAAATTTTCTACTTGGGTTTGCTTTGTTGGATTTTGTTAATCGTCAAGGATTTTTATTCTATTTTTAAAGCCTGATAGAAAAATATTTTTTTGTAGTAACAAAGTTTTATTATATATCATTTATTTATTAATTTAATTAATATAATATTGAATTAGCGGTAATTTATTAGAGTTATTCTACTATGAAAAGTAAATTATGGTTTAGTTATTAACAAGTTTTGTACTTATTATGCCAAATGATATTTAGTAATCCACTCAAAAAATTATATTTCTCTTAGATATTTCCACCAAAGAAAACGATCCCACAATGGTGGAACAACCGTTTTCAATTATTTTCATTATTTTTAATTTTCTAACGATAAGATATCTAAATTATTGGCATAATTAAATCTTGCCGTGTTAAGCAGATAATCATGATTAAATTTAAATATGACGCCGGTTTGTCCTTTATGATTGAGTCCAACAAACTACGCAACCCATTAAAACATAAGTTTAATAAAAAATAATAATTGAAAGTCTTGAATAATCTGAGTACATTTTGTGTAAATAAAAAATTCTCAAGCTACTCTAGTAAAAAATTAGTTCATGTACTACAATTTTTATTTTCCATAAATACTAGAAGTTAAAAGATTTGGGTTAAGCAAAATTTTTAGAATCAAGGTCCATCGAGTTCAACCCGCAGATTTTTTCAACCAACATTAGCTTTGTTGGGTCAGAATTTAGGTTATTATTCATGAAATGAGATCTAAAGTATCGAAATGAGATCTAACGTGATGAGGGACATATGGGGTGCATGGTGCTTAATCAATGGGTTGTATACTTATTATGCGTATTATATGATGTTAAAATGTTACGCATGTAGGGCATGGTTTGGTGCTCTATAAACAATTTGTTGAACTTTGTTTTTTGATGAGAAAAAAAATGTTTGAGAGAGAGGAAATATACTGGAAGAGAGAAAGGAGTTAACATAGAAGACGTCATAAAAAAACACCTAATTGCATAAATGTTGTTATAATCGTTGTCCTGTCCCATAAGAAACTTGAGATAGAATAGGAAACGACTTAGCCTTAAAACAAGTCGAATTACTCGACTCTTAACTTTAAATGTTCCAGTTAGCAACATAAGACTAAAATAAAAATAAATTTGTTATGACCCAGACAACTGAGTTAATCCAAAGGTCAATCAATGATATCAAAGATAATGTTGTAACATATGGTCAATAAAATAACATGTCTTGGAAAATAATACAAAAGAAAACTTAGTTTGAGCTTACATCCAACGAAATCTGACATCACAAATAATTCTTGAAAGAAAATCTACAAAATAAGGAAATAATTTGCTGAGCCTACTCCTGTGTCGGTAACTGATGATCTCCTACATTAAAACCTAAAATGGGAGAGTTGGTGGTGAGTCCACTAAACTCAGTAGGAATTTTTCTTCTTACTCAGTGTAGAAGTAAACAAAATATGAAAGCATGCTACGCTAAATTATTTTATGTATCTGAGTATAAAACATATAGTAGCAAAAGTTTTAAAGCATCCCACTATAGTGTGGTATGTAACAGAAAATAACACGCTATTGTACAAAAATTTGATAAAATAAAGCAACTTACAGACTCTGAGTACACATTGTCATTGATAGTAGCAAAAATAATGGCGAGTGTTATAGCTACGAATGACCCTGATCAGGTTTAGGGTTTTGCACCCAGGAATATGACACATGTAACTATCTCATTACTCTAGTTAATATCAATCAAACACATCTTCCAATGGTCGAATGGGTGTGAATAAAATAATATCCCCATAGTTGTATGTTTTTATTAATTAAAGTAAAATTATTTTTAATTTACTGTTTTTATTTTATTAGTTAATTTTAATCATATAAAACATCAATGTTCATTGTTTAGATAAAATTAAAATAAAATTATATTAGTAAATAGAGGTTTATTAATATTAATTTTCCATGAGTTCGACATCTTGTTTATCACTTTATTATTTGTGGTGACATGTGCAATTACATTATGTAATTTCAACAACATAGGTCTAAGGCCTTGTCCAAGGAAGATTGGATCAAGTTAATATAGGTCCAATTCAAAGAGAAATTGAACGAAAATCAAGTGGAAAAGTTATATTCTTTCATCACTTGATTTTATTATAAGGTTTTTGTGTTTTTGTACTGAAATCTTATTATATTGTAGGAAAACTCAATTTTTATGCATGAATTCTTTTAATAGTGCTAAAAATGTTTGTTATTGTTTAGTATAGATTAGAAGTAGGTGAGTGTCAAAAATTATTGGAGAAAAGATCAAGCTTCTCTAGAAATTTGATTTGGACGAACTAATGCCATGACCTTAAATTTATAACTCCTAGGTGTTTATAAGAAGTTGAAATTGAAAATTTTGTGATTACGTGAGACGTTACTGGACATAATGCCGCGACACTTTTCATGGCTATCAAGGTATGTAGTGTGCTATGTGTGTTGTGCCTAGGCATTCGAGGTCAGAATGTCGAGGTGTCGCAATAGAAATGTGTTCGCACATGATGGTGAGTATGTTAAGGCGTTATAAGACTGTGTTGTCCATGTCCAACAAGTCGTGACACTTTTCCTCTTTTAGGCCTATTTGAATTTCAGGTTTCAAACAGTTGAGAATTGAAAGCTAAATCAAAAGAAAAATAGGAACATCAAGATTTACGTAAAAAACTCTTTCGAAAAAAAATCATAGGCAAAGGAGAAATTCACTAATAGGAAATCAAAGGATAATGAGTTTTACTACTCAAACATCAATATATAAATAAATTAGAAAACCCTAATATTGAATATAGGTCTGACCCTACCCAACTAGAATACTGGTCACACCAAATTCTAATAATCTCCACCTTGACACGAATTCCACATAAGAGATTCGATGCAGACTTCTTGTCCCACCTCAAAACGAATGCAAAACACAGAACTTTAACAATTTCCATCTTCAAAGAAATTCTACTATAAGGAAAACAAATATACAAAACTCAAACGAAATATATTCTTCTCTTCCACGAGGGACCCTGTAGGACTAACTCAACAATTAATACCGATCAAGTTTAATCAGTACTTAAACTTGAAAGACATACTCAAGAATAAATCATATCTACTCTATGGTATTACTGAGTTATTTGAGCTATCGCAACGAACTGCACTTGAATATGTTGAAGACTGTCTATTGGAATCATTTCCCTCCAACTCATTCAACGCATAATTAATAGAAGTAGTTTTACTATATCACCATAGAACCTCACCTTTCCTCTTGGTTCTGCCATTGCGATACCACTCTAACGTGGAACTAAAATTGATGACGATGTGGTAACTGCATCACCTTGAACATTTATAATAGGCTAGTGTATCGACTCTAATGTAGATTTAGATTCTAACTTGAACTTCATTTGAGTACCTGACTTATTTTGAGTCTTCTTAAAAATTCTTTTAGAAGATAAATTCACAAACTTTGCAGCCTTATTACTAGTTACTGTAGAACTTTGCAACATACACAAATTTGCAGAGATTTTGTGTTCCTTTAATATGATGAGAGCACCCCTGCTGATCTTTATAGCTCCACTTATAGCACTGTACTTGAAATTTTTCAAATCTAGAGTACTCAATAAGATTATATTCTTTTTCAAATAAAAAACATGTCACACATTATCTAGTGTCTTAACAATTGCATCAAACATTTTTATTCTAATGGTACCAATACTAGCTACCTTACAAGGTGTGTTATTACCCATCATCACAACACCTTCTAAAACGATCCCATATGTCAAAATTCACTCCCAAAACTTGGGTAGTTTGTGCGACGGCGTAGGCTTTGATTAGAGAAGGTACTAGTCGATCAATGATGATGCGGTCACCGTTGGCTTATGCTTCTTGCTAGACTTTGATGGTTGTAGTGACTTATGGGTTTTCATTCTTCCTTTAGGAGAAAGAAGGCAACTCAGCAAAGGGAAAATTCTCTTTATATTTTTATTTTTATTTTCTTTTCCAAATGTTCAATCTTTCGCAAAAAAATTACAAACCCAAAATTTGTTCGATCCGAGTACAAAACTCTTAACCTCGCTCTAATATCAATTGTTGTGAATCTAATCGAAAAGAAAATAAACAAAAATAGGAATACCAAGATTTATGTAGAAAACCCTTTTAGGAAAAATCACATGTAAAGGAGAAATTCACTAATAGAAAATTAATGTACAATGTGTTTCAATCATCAATAGATAGAGTAAATTAGAATACTCTAATATTGGATACGGGTCTGAACCAGCTCAACTTGAATTTGAATCACACCAAACTCTAACAAACATAATCCTAAGAGTTTTAAAGTGTTACTCATGATGATATTCTGATGGATACAGAGATTTGGTTATTATGTTAGACTTCCTGATTATTAGATTTTGACACCAGTAGTATACTTCGGTCGAGATAGAGATTTATTTATTATATTTAATAGTGTATACATAGTTTTTATAAAAACTTATTCTAAGATGTATTCTTATATTTTTATGACATATCCTACTTTACAACATGTTATTTTTTTAGTATATATATGATTTTCATTATCATGTTTATTTGAACATGTAGCATTATTTTGAGCTATCAATTAACTCGGTCTTGTGCACTGCGTTTGATCAACTCAAATTAAGGTCCTTGTTTGATACAAATCTTCCACTGTTCGAGAAGGTGTTTGTTGTTCTATTAATAGAGTAATGAGACAGCTGACTGTGATATGTCTCTAAGTGCTAAACCATAAAATTGATAAGGGTTATTATGTTGGTTTGATCACCAAGTATTGTCTTTCCTTATTTGTACAAGGAATAGTGAGCTCATAGTTCGTAAGTGATTCTTTTTTCATTGAAATTTTATATTCTTATAGTAGTTCACATGGTAACAGGAACTCTGATACCAAATGAGATGTGCTTCAAGTAGGTTTAGGCAAGTTTTGGAAACACGCGGTCGACCTGTGGTTTAGAAGCGGTCCACAATATAACAAATAAGTTCAAAAGATTGCTTTTCGATGAATTGATGTCAACTTGACGAATGGTCAGCGGTCATCCAGATTAACAATGAGCGATCATCCTAATGAATAATGAGTAGTTGCCTTGATGAACATTGAGATGTCGTCCCGATGCATAATAAGCGGTCAACTCAAAAAAGTGAACTATGAATCTGTTTAATGAGTGGACGACCCAACATAGGCTCCCTGCGTCCGTGGAACTATGTTTTATAACTTTTCGGGAAGAATTCCAAACCCTTGAACTAAACCTTGATCCCAAAATTCATGAAGGTCTCTCTATAACAAATAGAACTATTCAAAACTCCCAAAAATTAACTCTAGAAACTCAAACAAAGAGACGAACGAAATACAAATAGGTAAGTCAGTCAGAAAGTCACTAAAGTCCACAACTTTCTACTCCAAGGCCATCTCTGAATGAAGAAAGTTCTTCAATTTGATCATTTTTGAGATTCAACAACTTCACAATAATTTCACTCTACTAAGGAAGCGATAAAACTATAGAAAAAATGATAACTAATCCAACTCTCACGAAAAATTAGGAACCGGACACAAAACAACGATTGTCAACAACCAAGTATATTGTGGATTTTTGCTCATCAGGAAGCAAAGAAAGAGGCTTAAAAGTTTTGTAATTTAATCCATTAAAACTGAAAACAAAATATCCCTAAGGAGAGCTTAAATAGCTCCTTCAAAATTAGGGTTTAGAGTTCACCACCCGAAAGTTATGAAAGTTACGAAACTACCCTCACAAAGACACATACTCGGCTAGACATACTCTAACCGAGTGACACCAATATTTGACTTTTAAACTTAATTATAAAATAAGTAAAATAAATCAAAAAATGAACTACTAAGTTCTTATTGCTGCGATGATCCAATTGTTTAATCCTTTAGGCCCCTCTTCAATTGGATTTGGGCTTCAATTCTAGGTAAGTCAGAATGAGCTTCTTTGGCAGAAACAAAGCCCTTTGTTAGGGGACATTTTGGCATAGCAAAAAAACTCCAAATTTAACAAAACACACTATTCTATAAAGGTTGAGATGCTAGCTACAATCTTTTAGAAGTCCACTTTTTGATATAAGGTTATTAAGGTTACCAAATATGTCAAATAGTGCTCAATGGTCAGATCACAACAGTTTTGGAATGCCTAAGATATTTTTTAAACTTGTGCTTTATCTTTCACCTATGTTTTAGTTCGAATATCTTCATGATACACATATCTGCTAGATGGGAGAAAAGCTTGAGTTAAGCATATCCTTCCCCTTGACCACCTACAAAATGAGCACTAAAAATATTGTTAGAGAATCTCTATGCTCTATTGTGATTAGAAGGAATTTGTGGCACAACATCCTCCTGGGATTGAAGAAGATTTGACTTCAAATCCAAAAATTTCCCTACATAGTCTTCTTCACCAAAATAAAGTGATATGTCATGGATAATGAGATTAGGAAAGAGTATAAAATCTTCCAAATGCTCATAATCAAGAAATTATTTCACAATCTTAAAAAATCTATTAGTTTGTTGCATAAGATCAGAATTCATTTTATAAGAAAAATACTTATTCTTCAAAAACAACAAAGTTGAAAGATAGAACTTTAGAGACTTATCCATCATATTATAAGTGTATCTTGACTATGAGTTTTTGATAGTTCTGTATGGCATATCTGTTAGCCTAAATGTTGTTAGGTTTATTTATTTTGATGATGAATGTATTAATTGCAACCATAAGTTGTTTATTGATGAATTATGTTTTATTGTCTAATTGTTATATTTATATGGATATTCAAAAATACCCTTAATATGGGTATTAAGTTGTGCTAATATGTTTATCTAAGTCCATGTAGTTATGATTTATGATATTGAGACTTAGAGAAATCAAGAATTGTAAAATGGGAGAAAGATGTCGATCAATCAAGCGAGGAGGTCGACCAAAAATAGTCTGCATGAAGGAATTGGTCGACTAGTTGATCAACTGCAAGTCTAAACAGATTGCTCATCAAATCTGCAGTCAAGGGAGCAGTAGAGCAGTGAAAGATTTGATCGACCAAATTTAAAGACAAATTGCCTCTCATTTCTGCAGTCAAAGAAGTGGTTGAGTGGGCGGTCGAGTAGTCGATTCAGTGATCAACCCTGGATTAATGAAGAAAATGGTTGACCAGAGAATCGATTGATTTGGTAGACTCATGCGAAAATTGGACGACCAAAAATATAACAGTAACATCCCAATTGTTGGATGTGGTAGACCAAAAAAGAAATAATCGACCACTAATGCAGAGTCTATAAATATAAGACATTCCGAAGTTCAAAACAACCAAACGAGAAGTGTAGCGAAGCCTTGCCAAATTTTATACTCGACTGCTCCATACACGAATAGAGTGTCAAACCTAACTCTTCTCATTTGCAAACTTGAGTTTTGCATTTAGGAGATTTAGGATTTTGTTTGTAATTTTCTCTTTATCTGCATTGTACTCGAATCAAGGGTGATGCCATGCAAATTAGTCAAGTGAAGGGTGAAGCCTTGTGAATAGTTATTTGTAAAAGGTTTAATTGACACATGTGAAGTCAATCATCACCAATCGGAGATATTAGGAGATAAGGATCTAGAAATTGAAAACTTAGAGCGCAGACGTAGGCCAGGGTTGCTGAACGACTGTGTTTGCACTCTCTTTCCCTATCTCCTATATTATTGCCATTAATTATTTAGTTGATAAATCACTTAGGGGTAGAGAAATTAATTATCGCACGAAAAAATTAGCATGCCTAATTCACCCCCTCCTCTATAGGCGAGCATGGATCCTAACAAGTAGTATCAGAGTGGGGTTAATCAACTTTTTGTGTGATATTGTTGTTGCTTGGATATATTTGCATCTATTGGAGTTTTTTTTTCTTGTTGAAATTGTTTGAATAATTTTTGTCAGATTTGTTTGATATATATATTATTATGACCTTCAATATGCAAGTTGAAGAGCAATCCTTGCTTAGACCTCTATTTTTTGATGAAAGTGATTATGTTAATTGGAAAGCTATGATGAAAATATATATTCAATATTTAGATTATGATATTTGGAACGCTATTGCAAATAGGCATTCATTTCTCATAAATTAGAAAATGGTATAGAGGTTCCAAAGATATATAGTGAATATAATGATAGCGATAAACAAAAAAATTGAGCATGAACGCTAAAGCTATTAATACACTTTATTGTGCTTTAAATAAAGAGGAATTTAATAGAATTCAAGCTTGTGATATTTGGAAATTACTTGAAATCACGCATGAATACACTAACCAAGTTAAAGAAACTAAATTAAGCATGCTTATTCACGAATATGAATTATTTTGTATGGATAAGGATGAAACCATTAGTTATATGTTTACTAATCTTATTAATGGTTTGAAAGTACTTGGTAGAGTTTATTCCAATGAAGAGTTGGTGAGAAAAATTCTTAGGTGTCCACCGAGAGTGTGGCAATGTAAAGTGACGACAATCCAAGAGGCACGTGATCTTAAGACCTTAAAGATGGAGGAGCTCATCGGTTCCCTAATGACGCATGGAATCACGTTGTTGAGCAACGAGAATTGGGAGCAAAAAGAGAAGGAAAATCTCAAACCCAAGAGTATTGCGTTGAAAGCCTCGTCAAGCACAAAAGTAGACTTCGGGGAAGAGAATGAAGATTAAGATATTAAATTCATAAGCCAGAAGTTCAACAAATTCCTTACCCGGAAGAAGGAAAAATGGGAGAAAGTAATAGTTTGCTTTGGATGCAAGAAACTTGGACATACATATACCAAATGCCCCAAAGCAAATAAGAAATCAAAGGTATTCAAGAAGAAAGCCTTTAAGGTCACTTGAGACGATAGAGAGGAGAGCTCTTCTTCCGAGATAGAAGAAGTCTCAAACTTTTGCTTCATTGCCAAGGAGGAAAAGATACACAATTTATCTAGTGTTTTAGATAGTGAATTTGATGATAAATATGAATTGTTGGATGCTTTTAATGAGTTATTCGATAAATTTAATTTGCTTTAACATAAATATAATTTATTGAATAAAGAGAATGACAATTTGATTGAAAAACATGTTGAATTGGTTAAATCTCTTGAAAATCAAATTGTTGATTTGACAAGCATGGTTGAGGGTTCTAATGCTACAATCAAATCTTTAGAGTTTGATATTAGTGAATTAAAATTGAGAAATGTTGATTTGAATTCTATTTCTTTGAAATTCACTAATGGTCAGAAGAATTTTAACATGCTTTTAGAAAAGTAAAGGGACACTTTTAATAAAGTCAGTATTGGCTATGAATCCTTTGCAAAGAAGAAAAACTATAATAATTTCTTTGTTGATCCAATTACTTGTAATGTTTGCAATTGTATAGGACATAAATAATTTGTTTGCCCTTTAAAATTGAGTTACAAAAGGGCAAATTCAAAAATGATTTGGGTTTCTAAAGAAACCATTCCAAAGGGTAATGGATCCAAAAAGATTTGGGTGCCTAAGAAAAGTACTTAGGTGTTTTTCACTTTTATATCAAGAGTATGTATATTTGGTTGATGAAAATGCATATATGAATTGCATAAACTCTTGATTTGTTTTGACTTGTTTTAGTCATTTGCATATAGGTTTAATTTTTTTTATTAATGTTGATTCTATTTGGTTGAATATTTTTTTTTTGTATCATTGGGCTTGTTGTTAATCCAACAATTGATTTCATAAATTGCATATATTGAAAGATTGTTGGTATTTGATTTTGATGATTGTAATACTCCCCATTGATTTAAAATTGGTTATTGACGTAAGAGAGAATTGTGTGTGTTATTGGTAATTATCCCCAACTCTTATGTATGCTTAAATGACAAAAGAGAAGAATTAGATTGATTAAATTTTTCTTGATTTGATTAAATTGTAGTGTTTGATGCTTTATATATCTTGATAAAGGGGAAGAGAAATTTTATTTCAATCGGTAATATTACAATTCATATCATATTCTTAAAATTTGGTTTTTCCTCTAATGACTTACTTGATGTTATATATTGATAAAGGGGGAGAAAATATAATGAATTGTTTTGAAATGAATTGTTTTGATTGATTGCTATTCCTTTGATAATATCTATGTTTTGAATTTTGACAAAAAGAGAGGTTTTTTTGGAGACCTTCCCGTGATTTCTTTTAGATTATGACAATGGGGGAGAAATTTATATAAGTTATAAGTAGCATGTTTTGCATAAATTTAAAAGTTAGAAATATTGCATAAACTAAGAGAAAGAGATTAAATTATGCAATACATTATGCACATACTTAGACTTATGAATAAACAACTTATAATACATCGTCATCATAAAAAAATTGGAGATTGTTTGGCTTATTTGTTTTGATGATGAATGTATTAATTGCAATCATAAGTTGTTTATTGATGAATTATGTGTAATTGTTTAATTATTATATTTATATGGATATTCAAAAATACCTTTAATACAGATATTAAGTTGTGCTAACATGTTTATCTAACTCCATGTAGTTAATGTGTATGATATTGGGACTTAGAGAAATCAAGAATTGCAAAATGGTAGGGAGAGTCTGAGCAATCAGGCAAGGAGGTCGACAAAAAATAGTCTGCATGAAGGAATTGGTTTACCAGTTGATCGACCGCAAGTCTAAATAGATTGCTCACTGCTTTGCAGTCGAGGGAGCGGTCGAGCAACAAAAGATTTGGTCGACCAAATTCAAAGACAAATTTCCTCTCATTTATGTGGTCAAAGAAGCGGTCGAGTGGGCAGTCGACTAGTCGATTTAGTGATCGACTGAAAGCCTGGATTAATGAAGAAAATGGTCAATCAAAAGATCAACTGATTTGATAGATACACAAAAATTGAACGACCAAAAATACAATGATAACATCCCAACGGTCGGATGTAGTCAACCGAAAAAAAAATGGTCGACTGCTAATGCAGAGTCTATAAATATAAGACACTCTAAAGTTCAAAGCAACCAAGCGAGAAGTATAGTGAAACCCTGCCAAATTATATACTCGACTTCTCCAAACATGAATAGAGTGTCAAACCTAACTCTCCTCATCCATAAATTTGAGTTTTGCATTTGGGAGAGTTAGGATTTTGTTTGTAATTTTCTCTTTATCTGCATTGTAGTCGAATCATGGTGACATCTTGCAAATTAGTCAAGTGAAAGGTGACACCCTATGAATAGTCATTTGTAAAAGATTTGATTGACACATGTGAAGTCAATCATCACCAATAAGAGAGATTGGGTGATGAGGATCTCCAAGTCGGGAACTTGGAGCGCAAACGTAGGTGAGAGTTACTGAACCGCATGAACAACTGTGTTTGTACTCGCTTTCTCTATCTTCTTTATTATTGCTATTAATTGTTTGTTTATAGTTGATAAATTACTTAGGGTAAGAGAAATTAATTATAGCACAAAAATGTTAGGACACCTAATTCATCCCCCCCCTCTATAGGCGAGCAAAAATCATAACAATATCATCCTCTCGATGTGGAAGAAGATTTGATCACAAATCCCTAGGTTCTTCTACATCTTCCTCTTATATGAGATAAGAAATTGTTTCTCGAATTTGAAGTTGGTTGAGTCTCTTAAGCTTTCAAACAACTTTAACTTGTGCATTATGCAAGTACTCTTTATATGTTCATTCTCCATATCATTAAACACTAAATCAATTTGATGCACATTCCTTGCCATAGAGCCTGAAGTAATGTTTACCTTCAACAATTAATCAACAAATACCACAATTGCACATATAGATAAATAATGTATGATACCATTCAACATGCATGCATCCAAATTAATGATACCATCCTCAACCTTAATATCACAAATGTTTAGCCAAAGAGCCATACAATATCAATAACAATAATACTTAGAGGCTTCCTCAAATTATCATTTGTTCTTCTATCAAGGAAATAGTTGGAAAATTCATAATTGAGAAACTTTATTTTCAAAAACTCTCTAACTCCAAAACTTGGTTTGCAAAAGTTGATAACCACAAATGAACTTCCATCATAATTGTAAAGACCATCCACAACCACAATATCAAAATTGACAATGCATAGTTTCAAATCACTATCGTTATCATGAAATTCTTTATTCCATTCAATTCTAAGAAACCAATTATTTAAATTAGTTAGCGGCACATACCTCTTTGACATAACATTGGTAACTTTACTTGTTTCTTCCTTTTTGTAATTTAGTATATGAGGAAAATCTTCAAACAATTTCACTCATGGGGTTATGAACATCTGCGAGAGCACTAGGTGATGTAGTGTTAGATCTTGACCGAAACGTGCTCACTTCATAAGTTGACCGCTTGGATCAATTAGAAAAAAAATTATTTACACCATGTTTCTTCATTTTTTTTCATCTTGCCAAGAACTTCTTCACAACTGCTGCATAATGTTGGTGGGTTGAAGCAAAAACCCCGATCAAAGGAATTTTCCCTATGAATGTGCAGGAAAAATTTCTTAAAGTGGCCATGATTGAGTTGTATTTGATAAGGTTTGGAACCCTTCTTTTGATGATACCAAGATCGTTCAAACTCATCCAACCCCAATTGTGACTCACCTCGTTGTTCTTGTAGGAAAACATCATTCGATTAAATCAATAAGAGTGAACCCTTCAGGAACCCATTCTCAAATATGCAACTGGCCTCCATTAAATTTTTTTGATGTTTTGGTTGACCCTTATGAGCTTCAATCTCTCTTCAAAGTCTCGTAAAAACTAATGGCACTTTTTATATTATCACCTTCCCTATATAGTCATCTTGAGGAATTTCTTCTTTAGGAAAATCTTCCTTGTCAATTTCAGACTATGCAGATTCAGATTCCATCACGAATAGTGGTCCTTCATAGGGATATATAATTTCTTCTTCCAAATCTTTTTCATTAGTTGTTGCCAAAGATTTTTCTTTGCTCTTTTTATAACCTTCCTGAGAGATCTTTTTTTTTGAACAACTTTTCTCAACCATTTGATTTTCCTTAGATACCATCTCCATCATAAGTAGTGGCCCTTCATGAGGAAATATAATATCTTCTTCAGATTGCTGCTCCTGCTTCAGGTCACTTCCACTGTTTTACCTTGACCATGTGATGACAGAGGTGTGGAATCTGGAGACTCTTGTTTTTTTACACGAATGTTATCAAGCTATTTAGATATATTCTTCAAGGTGGCTTGAATGTCTCTGAATTGGGCTTGAAGACTTTGGGTGGGAATGACTTCAATCCACTTCTTCCTTTGCATTAGTCGAGGCTTGGTAGTACTCAACTCTCTAGGAATCCGATTGGTGCAGAACTTGGATGATTTCTTTTCAAAATTATAAGAATATGATGACGACAAACTCGATTGAAAAAAAATTTAAAGCATACCTTCTTCGCATGAGTTGCTTCATCATGCTCTATGAATTGATGGCTTCTTCTCCACCTTTTATCCAAAAAAATGAATGCTTCTCCAGCACAGGGAAGCTTGTTGTGTGAGCCTCGAAGAATCAAATTTCATATAGGCCTTGTCTGAAAAATGGAGACTCTGAAAAACTTCATCAATCATTTCTTTCCACTCTATATATTTATCTTCCTAATTAATGCCTCTAAAAGAAGGAATAAAAGTGTTTACAACATCCTCTTCCTCAATTAACATAATTGCAACCTCTTGTCATCATGTAGAATGGGGAAGAATGCAGAATAGAATCGAATCAAGCTCTGATACGAAATGACGTGCTAACAAGAGCTCTAATACCAAATGATGCCCTTTGAGTAGGGTTTTGGCAAGTTTTGGAAGCGCACGGTTGACCTGTGGCTGAGGAATGGTCGACCAAAAATCAAGTAGGTTCAAAAAATTGCTTTTGGATAAATTGTGGTCAACCTGATGAATAGTGATTGGTCGTCCTGATGAATAATTAGAAGTTGACTTGATGAACAGTGAGCAGTCGTACTGATGAATAATGAGTGGTTGACCAAAATAAGAAAACGAAGAATTCGTTTAATGAGCAGACGACCTAATGTGGGCTCCCTGCATTAGTAGAATTGCATTTTGTAACTTTTCGGGAAGAATTCTAAACCCTCGAACTAAACCTTCGATCCTAGAATTCACGAGGGTCTCTCCACAACAAATATAATTATTCAAAACTCTCAAAAATTAACTCCACAAACTTGAATGAAGAGACGAACAAAATATGAATAGGCAAGTTAGTCAAAAAGTTGCTAAAGTCCACAACATTCTACTCTAAGGCAATTTTCGAACGAAGAAAGCTCTTCAACTTGATAATTTGTGAGATTCAATAACTGCAAAATAATTTCACTCCATGAAGGAAGCGAGGGAGCTGTAGTAAAAATGATAACTAATTCAACTCGCATGAAGACTCAAGATCCAAACACAAACAAAGATTGTCAACAATCGAACATAGTGTGGGTTTTGCTAGACAAGAAGCAAAGAAAGAGGTTGAAAAGCTTTGAAATTTAATCCATCAAAACTTTCTATTCGAGGAAATTTTGTCATAGCAAACAAACTCCAAATTTAAGGAAACACCTTATTTTGCAAAGCTTGAGATGTTAGCTATAATCTTTAAGAAGTCTACTTTTTGATTTGACATTGTTAAGGTTGCCAAATAAGCCAAATAATTCTCAAAGGTCAGATCATGTGGTAGCCCGCCCTATAAAGATCAGGATGACATATGTGAGGGTCCGACCCATATCAATGGGGGTACATAATCCTACATTGCTTGGGAGAGTGAAAAATATATGATTTATAAGTAGGGTTCTCTTCTCTACCTAGTACAACACGTTTTGGGCTAACCCCAAAAACAAAACTGTGTGAGTTTCGGCTCAAAGCAGACAATATTGTACTAGGAGGACTGAGGGATATTACAATAGTATTAGAGATAAATCCCAACTAAAAGTGTAGCCGACAAGGACGTTGGGTCCCCAAGGGGTGGAGATTGTGGCAGCCTACCTTGCGAAGGCCAAGATGGCTCATGTGAGGGTTTGACCCATATCAATGGGGGTGCACAATTCCACATCGCTTGGGAGAGTGGAAAATGCATGGTTTACAAGTAGGGTTTTCCTCCCTACTTAGTACAATACATTTTTGGCTAACCCTAAGAACAAAACTGTGCGGGGTTCGACCTAAAACAGACAATATTATACTAAGAGGACTGGGAAACGTTACAGATCACTAACAGTTTTAGAACGTCTAAGAAATCTTTTAAACTTGTGTTTGATCTTTCATCTATGCTTTATTTCAAACATCTCCATGATACACATAGTTGCTAGATGAGAGAGACAAATATGAGTTGAGCATATCCTTCCCCTTGATCACCTACAAATTGGGCACTAAGAATATTGTTAGTGAATATCCGTCTTCAATTGTGATTGGAAGGAATCTGTGACACATTAGTAGTGGTTTCTTTTTATTACATATCAAAATATAATGAGTTATTCTAACCCTTGTGTTACTAATGTTTTCATTCTCACTTTTAACATATCATTTTATCTATAGCATGCTCACTCATTATTATAAAACACTGTTTATAGCACTTCAATTCCTATTGAGTTTATTCAATGCGCCCTCATAACATTCTCTTTCAAGGCATAGTCAGGATAATCATCGACAGTCAATGCAGGATTGAGTTATGCGTATCTTTTAGTTATTTTCTATTTTACCTTGAGTGTTTTTCTGGTGGTACAATATGACTCATATGTTTTTACTTTATTTCCTTTAGTTTGATTACCATGTTATTGCATACTATGATGTTTAATTCCTGCACAATATTGATATTGAACCTTATATCTAACTGTTACTATTGTATCAATATCCCAATGTTTTTGGGTTATAGCTAGTTACTTTATATGATTGACTTCCGCATTATTTGTCATAAAGGGAAATGGCTAGATGCTTTTATGGGTCGGATCGTTCCATGTTTTCGTCTCGTGTCCCCTTCGAATCTTGACAAGTCAAGTACGACAGTCAGTCTCTTCACTATTCATCTCTAGTTTTATTTATTTTTTAGTCCCTACAGAATTTAAAGCTTTGCCTAATTTGGGGAATACACTTTAAATCATATTTCTAGTAGACAAAAAGGAAAATGCATTAACACGCATTTTCTATTTTATTAATAAAAATCTAAAATAATTTAAAATACTGAGATTGAAATGCATTTCACTTCTAAAATTATAAATTTCTAAAATTAAGTATATTAAATATTTAGTTTTTTTTTCATTATTTAGAAAGCTATCATAGAATGTTTAATAAATATGTATAATTATTGCTCAAAATTGAACAACCTCAGGTATAATCCATCAACTATTTTATTCTAAATTAGAAATAAAAATATAAAGTGTTATAAAATAAGACCCTCTTAAATTCAAAAGGATTACATGCAATATATTATTTTAAGATCAAGCTAAAAGATATTTATACTACAATAAAGTTTAAAAAATACTATATTTATTTTTATAAGTCCATATTGATATGGTCTAATGTCAGTACATATTTTACATAACAATTTCAAGGTTATCTATGATTATATTTTATATTTTATTCTTATAAAGGATGAATGTAAGATCTAAAATAATGGCAGTGTAGGGGAGAATGATGAATGGATTTCAGATATTTATAAGATTAAATTATAAATATAACTTTATCGTAAAATTTATTATTTTCTTAATAAAAGATGTTGCACTAAAATACAATAAAGAAAAACAGTAGAAAATAAGAGTTTTTGACACAATTTTTTACGAGACATATCTTGATTGAAAAATAAAATACAATAAAGTAGAAAATTCAATTCACATCCAATCTTTACATAATGCCCAGATTTTCTTAATGTAAAATATGTGTAATTTGAAATATCTTTTATTTCTTCTTTTCAAAACTTTCTTAAAAATGTGTATATTTAAATCTTGGGAAATTAATACTATAGATTCTATAGTTCACAGTCAATGATAAGTCAAATTTTAGAAAAATTTTTTTAACAACTAAAACTCTGAAGTATAGAAAATTCTCGCCGGGGACCTCGCAGCCACGTTTCCCATCCAGGATCGTCAAGTTTAATGCCTCGGTTTCGTTTCTGTCAAGTACCGTCAAACAGAGACGAAGGACATCAAGTACCGTCCTTCCTGGCAGTTCAAAGAAGAAGGACGATGGCGGAGACAAAGCTCATTAGCCGTTGGATAGCGGAATGTATGGCTAGGATTGAATCTGGCGATTCCCTAAGGCGACGAACGGACAACAATCCCTGACTGTTGGATCGAGCGAGGGACGTCCCTCGTCTGGCTCATGGCTAGGATTGAATCTGGCATCTTCTAGAGGAGACGGATGGACGACATTCCCTGGCCGTTGGATCGAGCGAGAGACATCCCTCATCTGGATCGATGACCAGGATTGAATGTGGTGTCTTCTAGAGGTGACAGATGGACGACTTTCCTTAGCCGTTGGATCGAGTGTGGGACGTCCCTCATCTGAATCGATGGCCATGATTGAATACAAGGGACGTCCGTCTTAATACAAGAGACGTTTGTTTCATACTAAACGATATCGTTATGTCCTGAACGACGCCATCTTAATATGAGGAATATCCCTCATCTTAAGACGGCGTCGTTCAAGATATAACAGACGTCCATCTTAATATGACGGACGTCCATTATGTACCAAGGGATGGAAATGTGACTGCGAGGGATGTCCCTCGCTCGATCAAATGGCCAAGGAAAGTCGTCCATCTGTCGCCTCTGGTAGACGCCGGATGCAATCTTGGTGTCGATCCAGATGAGGGACGTCCCTCGCTCCATCCAATGGCCAAGGAATATCGTCCGTACGTCTCCTCTGGAAGATGCCAGATTCAATCCTGGCCATCGATCCAGATGAGGGACATCCCTCGCTAGATTCAATGGCCAGGGAATGTCGTCTGTCCATCACCTTAGGGAATCGCAAGATTCAATCCTAGCCGTACATTCCGCGATCCAACGGCCAATGAGCTTCGTCTCCGCCATCACCCGCTATTATCCTTCTTCTTCGAACTACTAGGAGGGATGGTACTTGATGTCTTTCATCTCCATTCGACGGTACTTGACAGAGACGAAACAGACGGTCTTGGATGGGAAACATGACAATGAGAATTTTTCATAGTTCAAGGTTTTAATTGTTAAAAAAATTCACCAAGGTTTGACTTGTCATTTGTAACATCCCGATAATTTAAAGATGAATAATTATCGGGATATTACTAAGGGCGTTGGAGCGTTAAGCTTTTGAGTAAATTATATAACGTTTGTCCTCGTATACGTAATATAATTGAAGTGGTGAAGTTATGGAAATATTGCATCACGTATCTAGAAGTGTCATTTGGCGATGTGTTTTAATGAATGATACATCGGGGAATCAAGTTGAGTGTAAAAATGTGAAGAAATGTGAAGAAAATGGACTTGAGGACGCCTCAGGATGCCATTTTTCGTCCTAAACTCACTTTTCTGTGATGTTACTGACGCTGGCTAGAGAAGCGCGGACGCTACGAATGACTCACCTTAGCGTCCGATTTGAATCTGTCTTAACTGGTGTGTCGCGGTCGATACATACGGACGAAGAGGACGCAGAAATTAGCGTCCGATATGAATCTGCCTTATTACTGTTTTCGCGGATGATGCTCGCGGAAGACTCACCTTAGCGTTCGGTTTGAATCTGTCCAAAATTTGGTTACGCGGACGACACCATGTGGACGAGGTGGACGCGTGTTTAGGACGCCATTTTGTAGTGTAATCGTGGACTTGCGGACAACTATACGGCATCTGCAATCGTCCGAATGATAGCAGATTTGCGAAAAATCAGGAATAAAAGTAAGCAAATCGACGAAAATTTACGTTTTGCGAGTAAGTCTCACGCGATTTTCTCCGTAGCTGCTGTGTAGCCACCCTACAAGCACATTTTGTCCTCTAGGCAATTCTTCCCTCTAGTTCTTCAGTATCAAACTCTTCTCCTGCATTTCTTCATTCTTCCTCGTTTTCTTTTTCTGCTATGAGAGAATCCTGAGAGTGAGAGAGTGAGTTGCGTGAATGAGAAACTTGAGTGAGAGGTATGTTATGTGAAGAATGGGAGTTGGGTAGTAAGCTGGAAGTGGGAGCTGGTTGGTGAGCTACTCCTTGCCTGCGTGGGTCTCTCGGTTCAGGGTAAGTTTCCTTCTCTGTTATGTTGGCTATTGGGTTGCCTTCTGGTGATGAGTTATTGAGTTACATGTTGATTCTGAATATTGCTTGGGGTATATAACTATTGGAAGTTATGTGAGTGATGATACGTTGGAACACTTCAAGTGTGCTCGATAGTGTTGATTGGTGAGATCTCTGTAAAGTTATTGGTCTGTAAGCATGTTAAGTGAATATTAGGTTGTAGATAATAGAACCAGTTAGGTAATTAGATATTAAATTGGGAGGACCGTGGATGTGGGTTGTAGAAGTAGGGTTATTAATATGTGATTTTAACGATAGGTCATTCAATGATTTTGAAGGTAGCGAAAGGAAAGGGAAGGATAATGATGAAGTGCGAACGCACGATGAGATCGAGGTAAGGATTTGGGTTGTCTTGGCCAGGGGAGGCCCTACACCCAAGTAAAGTGTGTGTGAGTTGTTTCGTGGTTTGATTTCTATAATGCTTGTAGTTACCATTGGTTTTACTGAATGATATAACTCTCGCGTTTTCCTCTTAATGCCTTAGTAGTTGCTGTATTTTTTAAAGGTGTTTGTTAAGCTTGAATGACCAAAGGAATGATAGTTGAAATGAATGAGAAATGAGAACGGGTCCTAGACAAATTTCTAATGATGTTGAAAATGGGATAAATGTTGAAGAAGTTACTAATTTCTATAGTGTGGTGCTAAGCATACAGTCTATTCTAAATGTTATTTCCTTTGCTTGCTATAAGTATACCTAGAGGTTCTGTTTTCCTTCAGTTTTTGAGAAGCATACGTAAACAGGTTTAGTTAACTAAGCAAACGAAGGAAAGATGTTTAAGAAGTTAAGATGCTTTGTTTTCATTAAAAATGAGTTGTGATCTAGTAGATGAATATTATTCCTTAATTCTGAATATGAACATTCTAGTTTAGCATAATCAGTTAATTATAATTGCCGTACGTTACTTTACTGCTTCATTGTATTCGCTCGCTGTTACATTTTGACAGTATAATTGTTTCTGTGATTCTTTATATGCGCAAGTTCAAGTATAGTATGTTTACTTCAATGTGCTTTTCCTTTTTCATTAAGCATGTTATTTCTTATATGTGATTTGTTTACTAGGAAAAAGTTAGATCGAGTTCATGATAATAGAAACCAAGTAGATGGTCACCTCCAGGAAGGTACCCACATGCATAAGTGAGGGAAAAGACTATAGAAAGAAAGAACCCAAAAAGGCGGGTATATGCCCGAATAAAAAGAAAGAACCCAAAAAGGCGAGTATATGCTGGGATAGAAATAAAGAACCCAAAAAGGCGGGTATATGTCGGGATAGAAAGAACAACCCAAAAAGGCGGGTATATGTCGGAACTAGGGAGTTGAGGTAGATGGGTAGTCCGGATCTAGTCCAGCTACTAGGATACACCCTCACCAAGACGGGAAAGGGACTAGTAGCCCATAGGGGGTTAGTTTTCGTATAGCTAGGCCATCTCAAAGGAAAACCCTCAATCTCTGGGCTTGATGTACGAGTTTAAAGAACGAACAAAGAAAAAGAATGTAATGAAAAAAGTTGGATTGGTGGCCCCATTCCAACAAGAACTAAAGAGAGAAATGCATAAATGTTTTTCCCCTCTCCTTACTGAGCGTAAGCTCACGTCCTTACTTGTGGTGTAGGTACAATGACGAACAGATAGTAAACGAATAAGAAGAAGGCGAGAAACACATAATGAGACAGAGATGGATGATTTCGCATGCGATGGATTCGAGCTGGCAAGGCAAAGACAAATATAAGTTAACGGCTATGAAATAAATGAAAGAAAAAGATTATGAATAAATGAAGTAATGGTTCAGTTTCATTTGGTTAACGAAATGATGGAATGGTTTAGTATTATTTAGTATTTCTTTTGAAAGTACTCTTACGTTTCCGCTATGATTTAAAAAGGATATTTTATAACGTTCCGCAAGAATTTAATAGATGATTTTAACGCTTCCGCATAATTAATAAGTTGGTTTTCATGACGAGTTTTCATAAAGAGTTAGTAGCGATTCGGATTTACGCACTTTGATTTGTTTTAAAAACAAAATTTTAAATTTTTATGCATTTTAATTGCTTTAAGAAAATTCGGGTCGTTACATCATTGATCGCGAACTATAAGGTCTGCAGTGTTAATTTCCCTTAAATCTTTAAAAAATTTCTCATATATTGAAAACATCTGTGCAGTGAAGACTATTCTTTTTATAATATATAAAATATCAATACTTCACAAATTTCATACAACCAAAAAATACTTATCTTGATTCGTGGTTCATAAGAAAATAAATACAAATCCTTTAAAAATAGTTCATAAATTTCAACTTCATACATTTTTCTTCTTCAAACTCCAACTCCACATGGTCAATCTTGCTATAACAACACAAGTCATCTTTGCGGAGATATTTCATCAACTACATCATCTCTCTTGTTCTTTCTTCTCCCTTGTCATTGACTGATTCTTACCTACACCAAAGACTCAACTATAAGTCTAATACTTAATAAGAAATGCATAAATTAATATGAAATAAAATTTGTAAAAACCATGCCGTTTTGATTTTTTTCTATTTTTCTTTCATTTTTTTTCATGTTACAGTTAAATGTTGGGGATCACGTCCACCCAAAGTTTCTTAACATTAAGACACAACACCAAAGCTCCATTGGGGGATTAACCACCTAAACCTCCATTGGTACATGAACCACCCAAAGTTTCATTGAGGCATTAACCACCCAAAATTACATTAAAGTTGTATCATCAAAACTTCTTAATATTGGGACGCCACATCAAAGCTCCATTAGGTGCATTATTCACCCTAAACTTCATTCGGTGCATCAACCACCCTAAGCTCCATTGGGGCATCAACAAAAGCTTATTACTTATCTTCTCATAATTCTTTATCATTCTTACATGAAAAATATATGCATGAAAAAACATCTTCATTCTTTTTCTTGAAAACATGATGCATGAACATAATACATTTCATATACAATCTAACACATCATTCAACAGAGAAACAAAGCAAATCAACTATCCATAACACCTAATAAATCATTATATCTTGAAGTTGTCCATATCGTCAAGTGACCTATATTGTAATCGAAGACAACCTAACATCTTGTGGTGTAGACCCAAAAAGGTCAATCACATGCAATCATTATTTACCTTGATGTCTTACCACAACTTCTAGCAACTTATGAAATTATCTCCCTGAACTGCAAAGAGGAGAGAGATAGAGTTGTAGCTCCTTGTGAGTTTCTTTCTTTTCCCAAAATGAATCTCACGGCTGAAGTTTCTCCACACAAAAGATAACTCTTCTTTGACATATCAAACCATAAGGATGAGGTGTCTTCTTTTGGTGTTGAGGTGTTATCAATAACATTCATGCTTAGTCAACATGCTTCTTCTCCCTTAAAACGTGATACTTAATCCTATTTACAGGTGACTCTTTGACTTCCCATGTAATGACTCAAATTTTTCTTACTTCGAAAATTGAGCTAAATTTAAAATTTTTTTTTCTTTTATAAAATAGCGGAAAATCTCTTATTTAAAACTCCTTTAAAGTGTGATCAGAGTTCTTTTCTAAAAATCGGACCATTAAAATCATTACTTCAATTATTATAAAATCTTTTGATTACAAAATTACAGCGGAAGACTAGATAATATATTTAAAGAACAATTAACAAATCATTTACTTATTATTTACAAAACTCTTTTCTCTTTAATTCCATTAGCCTAGCCAGCCACAAGTCCTACCTGTGCAAATCCTTCATCAACTGCTACTTCACCTATTGTCTTGTGTGTACCTACACCACAAGTAAACTGTGAGCCCTAGGGCCCAGCAAGAAATGAGATATGCATTATGATGTATGCCTCTAACTCATTATGTCAGAATGAGATCCATCCAAACTGTTCTTTTCTTTCCGTTACATACATTACTCAGACATCGAGTTTGGACATTGGAGGAATTTGTGGCAGAGAGAATAGTCTCTTTGTCAGTTTCTAACCACCTAGGGTAGACAGGCTCTCGCAAGCTGACAAGGGAAGGGTATCATTCTTAGAGTCTACCTGGTTAGATCTGAACTATCTCTCCATCCTCCAACTCCCATTTTCATTCATTCATTTTCTTTATCCATTTTCCTCATGTAAATGTACATGAATATCCACCTAAGCATATCTTTCCTACTTGTTTCTATTATCGTGATGCATGTCAATAAGAAACAGTAATCACAACAATATAAAAGCATGAGACATGGAAAATCTACTAACATACTGTACATAGCAATATACTCTAAAACATGTTTGGCAATTAAAAAAAACAATAACAATATAGGCGTGCTTGGTAATTTAAAGGAAGCAACAACAACATAAACATTCTTGGCAATTTAAAAGAAATGATAACAATAAAGGCATGCTTGGTAATTTAAAGGAAGCAATAACAATATAAACATACTTGACAATTTAAAAGAAAGAATAACAATATAGGCTTGATTGGTAATTTAAAGGAAGCAATAACAATATAAACATGCTTGACAATTTAAAAGAAACAATAACAACATGCTAACTTCCTAAACATGCTTAGAGATTAAATTAATAATGTGAGATTAATGTAGACATAATAAATAAGGCAGCATAGTAGAAATGCTAACAAACAATCAAATGAAGGACACTGGTTGTGGTGTAGGGCCTCCACTGGCCAACGACTCTATCTCAATTCTTACCTCGAGGCTTTAACACGTATTAACACTTAATCGTTATCCTTCTTCTCTTTTCA
The DNA here is from genome assembly GCA_022433065.1 of Begonia loranthoides. Taxonomy (NCBI): domain Eukaryota; kingdom Viridiplantae; phylum Streptophyta; class Magnoliopsida; order Cucurbitales; family Begoniaceae; genus Begonia; species Begonia loranthoides. Next base: position 12,557,079 of record CM039481.1, on the reverse strand, counting down.
ATAACTTTACAATTCAATAACATTTACTTATTAATAATCACAACCTATTAGTTTTATTGTCTTTTCGTATTATAAATTGTATAATAATTCTAGGAACCCGTTAATGCCAAAACGGAACATAACCCATGCTAATATCCAAATAACGTATCCGAAGAGAGTGTGATACTATTCCCAATTAATGTCATACCAAAATGCTATAATCCAAGTACATTGAATAACAGTTTCCATTAACTATAACTTAACAACCAACAGAACATGCTTTTTATTCTTTTTATCCAAATAGAACGGCCGCAGTAAAATCGCCCATTGATCACCACAGCGGAGTACAAAACGTAGAGTATATTCATGCTTCACTATAGAATAACAAGGACAGTAGCTAAAACTACCTAAAACAAACAGTCATAAGCTAATCCAAGATCAATCATAGCAGCAAATTTTCAACAACTAGCACAACTTCACAATTGACAAAATCCAATAGAAAACAATATCTAAAAACACAGAATCAATACCAAACAACAACTTATTATCCAAACAGTAGAGCTAACAATCAAACTACCTTGCATAATTCAATACCAACAGTTAACAGAGCACAACACCCCCAACAGTTCACAAAGTACAAACCCAAAGAGTGTACATCCAACATACTCACAACAATAATAATCAACAAAGAAATAAATCCAACTCGCCCATTCGTAAATATGTTATGGGTAACTGAAATACAAATCCATTACCCATAAGTCTCTTGTTCTTAATTCCATAATTTCCATAAACAGCAGAGAAAAACCTTACCAACAAGGCATCCGAGACTGTAGCTCATAGTAGATTCCAAAACACAGTAGCACACCCGAAGCTAGGAGCTCCCACCCAGCACACGCATAACACTCTATCCTCTAGAAATGTAGCTCCACCAGAGAGTGGCAACCCCCCACACAATAATCGCAGCTCACCACATATAGACAGGAAAGGTGAAGCATCCAAGAAGATTTGCCAAGTGAGAGGACAATTACCCATATCTATGGAGGGTGGTCAAATGCCCAAACTCCACGTTGAAGGTCGCTAGCGTCTCTGGAGAACTTACTGAAGAAGACCCGCCAGACAAGGACCAACAACAGACTGATTCGGTCCAAATTGTTGAACAAATCGCTCCCCGAGAACCGTTGCCCTTGCCTCGGCCAATCTAATGCCTCAGTCGCTGCCTCCTCGTCATTACCATTCCATTATTGTCGAGCATCACTATACCCTCGAAATTGGCAGAGCATCGTAGCTCACCACGACCTGACATTTCGTCTATCCATTCTGCAAAGCCTAATGCCCGAGCCCAAGCCACGACCCGCGACGCCATTAGCAACCCGCACGCCCTTCGGACAACGTCATCCGACGCAAAGGAACCGTCCCCAGCACCCCTCACGCTCGCCTCTCTCGGTCTCGGTCTCGGTCTCTCCCTTGCTTTTCTTTCTTTCCCCTCTCGATTCTCTCTCTCACAGAATGGCCGCAGACCATTCTGTTTCCTTTTACACACTGAACCGGTTCAAGGATGAACCGGTTCAGCCTAATCCATCCATTTTAATCTCATTTCTTCATTCATTTTAAATCCTCCCCTTCTCATTATTCTTCCTTTAATTTCTCTATTCTTCATCTACTTAATAAATCTTTTCTAAAATTCAACCATATTTCATTTCTCATTTACCTTCGAACCGGATCGGTTCACAGTGAACCAGTTCAACCTCTTTATTTCTCACTCTTCACTTAATCTCCATTTTTCATTTCAAGAACTTTCGACCGACATGCGAACGCATATCGACCGAAAAGTCTAAAAACTGAACAGATTCAAATCCTCCTAGATCGCATTCGACCGCACTCGTCAGCAGTTTGACCGAAAATCCATATTGGAGACAGGGTGCGTTTTTGGACGCAAATTGGCGACCCAACATCGACCCAAAACGCAAGGGATGATCCATAACACTTTTCGAACGCCAACCACAACCACACGTCGACCGAAAATACATGTTGTTAATTTTAATTAAAATTTCGTACCGTAATCACACCCAACAATTTCCCATTCGCTTCTACGGTATTAATCCAATAAAATACCATCCCGAAATATAATATATTTATTTCCTCAAAATTCACTATATTATATAAACAAAAAAATATTATCGGTGTATTACATCCAAGTTGCCTGCCTTCAATTTCTGGTCGACAAAACCATAACTTTTCTAAGGAAATCCAATATCGGATATCTGTCATGGACACCAACCATCTACGGACACTACATATCTGCTCTAGAAAGTAGTCTACACATCAGTTGCGGACAACTGCAATCTTAATGTTCGGTCAACTGTGAAACTACTCAAGACTGATACATTCTATTCTGTATTTGGATCAGTTGACCACACACTCAACTTTGGTTGACCGCAATATGATCCGAGAGTGGATCAAATAAGCCCTTGCACATCTAACTTTCATCATTACTTTAACATCAATTAATCCATATCAAACAATACCCTTAACAAAATCAACCTCTACTAATAAACAATCATTAAACATAGTCCTAGCACAACTTAATTAGTATGAGAAAATTCCACTGTTACATTAAGAGATTTGTCCAAATCTCTCATGACATTTAATTTAATATTTGATCATATCCACTATTTCAATAAGAATACTCTACAAAAACGTTACTATTTCTATAAGTAACTTAAGAGTTATTCCTTTTTATTTTTATTTTTATTTAAATGTGTCTTCATCTTATGGTTGGGCTTCACCTAGGCTTTTATTAACTAAAGAATGTAAGAGAAAATTTCAGGTAAAGAGATTAGTTTAATATAAACAATAATAGAAGACATTAAGATAAATGTTTAAGTTTTTCTAAATCATTTAAACATACAATTAATTACTAGAAAATTGGAGATTATAACTTAATTATTTCAATAAGTGAAGAAATTTCGTGATGCCAAACTTGAGTAGGATTAACTTGCTAGGCATATCTGTAAAGCTCTAAAACATAGGCTACTTTCTATAAATAACTAAGATTAATTTTATATATTATTTTCATACATTGTTATCCATCGCAACATAGTATTTTATTAGTATAAGTTTATATCCTATAATTTGTTGATTATTATTTTAAAAAACTTAATAAACAGTTTACCATTTCAATAAATTTATTGATATAAATAATTCGAGATGAATATAAAAGGAATATTTTTATTTACTAGAAAAAACAAAACTAATCAAAACTTATTTTTTAACAGTATTGTCCAAAAATAAAAAAGCATGGAAACACATTAATTATTTTCAATAAAATAAGATAGTATTTAAAAGAACACGACGATAATTGAACTAAGGGCCCCACATAGCCCGACTTTACCATTTGCTCATTCGAATATTTAGGAGTCAAAACATATCCAAAATTCTACGGGCCCCACTTAGCCTGACCGTATCATTTGCTCCTTCGAATATGTAGGAGTCAAAACATATCCTAGATCTGTCTTCGGATTCGTGCGGTGGGGAGAGGATATGGGTGGAGAAAAAAATGACTTCAGAAAGGCCAAAAGGCAGAAAAGCTTCCCCCTTTCTCAGCAGAAAAGCTTCCCCCTTTCTCAGTTGTTTAAATTGTTCTTCAGTTGGTATCTTGCTTGAATTAAAGCTACCAGTTCTCACTATTTTTTTACTATAATTTTATATGTTAGTCGTGAGAACTTAAATTTTAAGATGATATGACACTAACTATAGTACTTGGTGATTAATTAAATCAATTACTAAATTTTTTTTATTGATAAATTAATTGCTTAACTAAAAAAAATTAATGGAGTAAACACCGCGATTACGTTTTCCGTTAAATTGCATTGTCGTTCTATGGCGAATCGTCATCAATCAGCAACAAATCATCATAGTTTAGGGATTAAATTGTTAATCCGCAGAGGATCGTCATCAATCCGCAGAGGATCATCGTTGATCCACAGAAGATTGTCATAGGTTAGGGGTTAAATTATTAATTCGTAGAGGAATATTATAATTTAGGGGTTAAATTGTTAATCTGTAGAGGATCGTCGTCGATCTGCTGTGGATAGTCGTCGATCCGCTGAGGATCGTTGTCATAGTTCAAGGTTTAATTGTTAATCCACAGAAGATCATCATACTTTAGTGGTTAAATTGTTAATCCGCAGAAGATCGTCGTTGATCCACTGTGGATCGTTTACAAATAAAAATACTATTCATTGTCTTCTTTGTAGAAAAACACAAACAACACAAACAAACTGTGATTCTCCCATAAACTATAAAACAGTTCTAAATCACATGAAAACTAAAACATTAACATTCTTTTACAAAAACCTTATAAATTATAAAACTCGAAATCTTCTAAATCTATTCTTTTACAAAATCCAAAATTTTCAAAATTCATTCTCTATGGATATTAACTCTTTTCCACTGAAAGTCTCTTTTAAAATTACGAGTTCTTTCTGTTTTTTACATGAGTATTTGTTCTTTTCCACTGTGATTTTTAGAAAGTTAACGGCAATGTTTGTGGTGGCGATTTATCATAGTTCAATGGTTAAATTGTTAACAAAAATACTTGAGTGGTTGATTTGTCATTGAACACAAAGTACGATGGTTGGTTTGTCATTTTTCCTAAATTTTTTTATATATAAAATTTCACATGTAAAATTTTTCATATTGACTTTAGTCAGGGTTTAACTGATTTGCCGCGTAGCGACCATATGTAAATTTCTTGTCAATTGGTCAAATTGATAAAGATGTGGGTTCTCTAAAATATGCATAATGTGTGTTTCATCTATTATTATACATATTTCAATGTAAGTATAAAAAGAAGGATTAACTTATATCGAATTTTGAATAACATTTTGATTTCAGAACCGAGTGGTTAAGTGAATTGGTGTTTAGTGTGTTCATAACTCCAAATTTTGTGAAGGTAGTTCGTTGGTAAGCGTCTCATTCTCTCTATTTTAAGATTTAAGTTTTGGATGAATGTTGGCTTGGGATTCGAGTTTGGAAACTCGAATCCGAGGGAAATTTCTAAAATATGTTGGTAGATTTTGAGTTTATTTCACTTGACTATGTTATGTTGAACTTGAAGCTTGAACTTGGTTTCCCATGGCTTTCATAGTGACATTTAATTTGATGTTCATTTCAGCAATCTCAGCTTTGAGGGATTTGAACATCAGCTTGAAGTCTTCTGTCAGGTCAGTCACGATGCTTGACAATCAAGTATGAGCAAGGTCGATCTCTTCGATGCGCTCCAAGACCTCAACCGTAGCACTTGTGGAGCTCTCTCCACTTTCTACGCTTTTTCCCTTCTCTGGTCGGGGTTCGGGGTTCGAGGTTCTCCACCCGATCCATCAGCTCTCGGACCAGGAAGATGTCTATCCGGTTGTGAATAGCAGCAATCTCAACAGGAAATTCAAACATTTCTTTCATACGTTCCTCCAAAAAGTGGACGTTATTGGGGATTTCTTTGAGATACTTCATCTCCTCTTCCAACTCGACTAGTCGTTCGAGCAGGTCCATCAACGAGTTCGCCTTCTCCGACGAATTCTTTCTCGGCATTTTTTCTTGTGATTTGAGCCAACTGGGCTCTGATATCAACTGTCACAGTCCTACTTTCAAGTGACTTAAGATGGGTCGTGCAGCACCCGTTGTTAGGAGGGAACAACGAGTCAGCCTATGAAGTGTGCCAACGACACCAATTGCCCACGTCGTTAGAGCAAACTTTGTGTTTAACGAGCGAACAGTAAGCAAGCGAGATTAATCAAAATGAGCGCCATTTAGCATAGTGAGCATAGTTTGTATGTAAAAAGCTTGTTCATTGATTGGCAACAAATTACATTGGGTAGGGGGTCAATGTGCAGTTATGCCTCTCCCCCTAAAGAACAATCCACACCATCTCCACCATGGTAGGAGCAGACATGCTATGGGGGCGAGGAGTCACTTGTCCAAAATAAAAAGATAAGAAATATAAATGAATTGCCATAAATTAAAAGAAATCTCTCCTAACAGCATGGGCAACCATGGACGACAAGTTCTAGACAAGCCCGGATTCCTACACTAGTCTTCAATTGGTTTGTTGGGCGCTTAGGCTTTTGAAATGGGCACTTAAGCGCTGCTTTAGTTTTCTAGACGCCTAAGCTCTACTCAATTGTCCTTCACTACTTTGAAATTAGTAAAAATGAAAAACCAACCATCATACTTTACGATCAATGACAAGTCAACCACTAAACTATTTTTACTAACAAATTAACTACTGAACTATGAGAAAAAGTCACCGCTAACATCGCGGCAGATTGACGACGATGCGCGGCAGCTTAACAACGAATAGCGTCAGATTGACAACCATCCGCGGCGGACCATGATCCACGGTGAATTGAAAAGAAGGAAATTCCTTTCTTTTACTTAGAGAAACGGTGAATCTTTGCAGATCGATAATTCTCTCCATTTTTAACGGTTTTGGAATCTTGAGGATTCGTTTGCCATCATCTTTTCGCAATGCACAGGTAGGAAACATTTGTTTTGTCATTCGGTGCTTATCAGACAGATTCGGGCAGGAAAACTTGCGGAGCTTCACAGTTTTGAATTGTGTAAGGGAAATTGGAGGACTTAGAAGCATTTTTAGCCCTCGAAAGTGTGACTAGCTACCTTTGGTGGCTTTCTTGCACTAAGATCTCGCAAAGTCATATGAAATCAAAAAATAATTCGTCCAAATCGGTCAAATGAGCACAAAGTTATGACCTTTCGAGGTTTTTGAGTAAAAGATCTCATTTTTTTCTCGCTCGAATCTGCTCTGATATGCACTGAATGAAAAGTATAGATCTCTCCTACCTATACATTGCAAAATGATGATGGAAAATGAGTCCTCAAGCATCCAAAACCGTTGAAAATGGAGACAATTATCAATCTATAAAGATTCACCGCTTCTCAAGGTGAAAGAAAGGAATCTCCTTCTTATCAATCAGCCGCAGTCGTGGTCAAGCCGCCCCGGATCGTCGTCAATCCGCCGCAGTTCGTCGTCAACGCGTTTAATGAAAAACGTGATAGCGATGTTAACCGTGACTTTTTTCCATAGTTCAGTCATTAATTTGTTAACAAAAATAGTTTAGTGATTGACTTGTCATTAATCGCAAAGTACGATGGTTGGATTGTCATTTTCCCTTGAAATTATTTCTCCAAACTTTTGTTTAACTTCAAACCTTTCATAAAAAATGAAATAAGAGAGAAATATTCATAAAAAAGGGGAATTAACCAAAGAACTGCTATATTATGTGGTTAATGGCAAGTCAACCAAATAATAACTTTTGCTAACAACTTAAATACAGAACTATAAGAAATGAATAAAGCAAATATCATTTTTATGTTTTTCGTTAAAAAAATATTGTCGTTCCATTGCAGAACGTTATCTTTCTGCTACGGAAAGTGAATCCTTAAAATATGACTCAAGAAAGATGACTTTTGGCATATGAAAGACAACTTTCCTTAGAAAAATTTCTGTAGAGCAAAGATGACTTTCTGCTGCAAAAAAAAAACAATTTTCCACAGAGGAAGTATGACTTTGCTTTGCGGAAAGTAGAGTCCTTGAAATAGGACTAAGGAAAGATGACGTTCTGTAGAGGAAAGATGACTTTGTTCTGTGGAAAGTTGAGTATTTGAAGTAAGACTCAGGAAAGATGACCTTTTGCATAGGAAATATGACTTTCCTCTACAGAAAGATAACTTTACGCAGAGGAAAGATAAATTTCTGTAGAGGAAAAATGACTTTCCTATGCATCTTTCCTCTACAAATAAGAAATAAATCAATTGTCTATTTCATGGGAAAACAAAGACAAATTGTGATTCTCCCATGGACAGTAAAACAATTATAAATTATCCGATATCTAAAACATTATATATTCTTTTAAAAAATCTTCTAAAATATAAAACTAAAAAAAATTAAAATTAACTTATACAATATTTTCTCAAATCTCATTGAAAGTCTCTGAAATCACAAGTTCTTACAGTTTTTTCCATGGGTATTAACTCTTTTTTACTGCAAGTTCTCTAAAACGATATGGTCGAGTCATTTCCCTAAAGTTAGTAGGGATGTTTGCGTCATTCATGTTCTATAGTTGAGTGTTTTATTTGTTAGTAAAAATTATTCTTTGGTTGACTTGTTATTGATTCTATAGTACAGTGGTTGTTTTGTTAATTTCCTAAATTTTTTTATTATTATAATAGATTAAGTGAATATATAATTTAATATGTGATTTAATAATAAAATATCACTTCTCATAGCATCGATTCATAATATGATCCTCTTGATTTTTTGAAGTGTTCTTTGTGGAGTAAATTTGCAACCTCAATGGTTGGAATTTCAACTAGCCTTCTTAGGAATTGTTTTTCTTACAACTCTAAATTAGTTAAGTCATTTTTCTATTATTATGATCTGACTTTTGTTGGTGGTGTAACTTATTTTATTTAGTTAACCAATATAGTTTCTTGAAAAACAATTTATTTATATTTTATCATCTAAGTTATATATAGAGAAGAACTTATGGTAATTTTACTTGATCATCTAAGTTATATAAGTAAAATATTTGACTAGAGTTGTCTCATAGTTTTTTTTTTCCTTTAGAGGTTTTTCACGTTAAATATGACATTTTCTATCTATTTTCATAATGTGTGATATATTCACTTGGTATACTAATTGTACAATATATTTCTATGACTTATTAATAATAAAATATTTAGTTGTCTAATCTTTCCCCAAATGTAACGTCATATGACGTTAAAAAAAAGCTTTTTTCTTGTTTTTTTTAAACATAGATACCAATTATAAAATTAATGTCTTTAAAATTATTTGCAACATAAGTCTATAAAATTAAAACCTATTTCAAACATACTATTAATCCAAGAAAATATTCGTGAATAAAACTAAGTGTTAAAAACATATCTAGCAAAAATAAAAGAAAAGAGTCATTCATTTTGAAAATTTATTGCTTTTCTTTCAACACTCATGATCAATATTGCTCTAAACAATGTGTTACCTTTCCCATGAGTACACCTCTTCAACTGTCTTCACTATTCCTTTCTTTCTTCAAGTTTTTCAAAAATTTCATTATCACCTACATCATAAGGTTTATCTAATGAGCTTAACGTCAGCAAGAGATATATATAACATAAACATGAACATGAAATGCAACTTTTCTTAAAACATATGTTTTTTTTGTTTTTAGTTACCATTCTTTTCTTTTTTTCACTTGACAATCCAATTGTATGGGTAATCAGTCTAAGGGAGAGTGACATCTTTTGATCCAGCTCATGCGGGACAGCCAACTCGAACTCCACTCATAACAACTATTTACGTATTTTTAGTCAGTCTTTTATTTTAGGGGAGAGAGTGACATTATTTAGTCAACCTCATGTGAGACATGCATCTCAAACCACTCATATTACCTTTACGTATCTTTAGATTTTGTTTTTCTTTCATGAAAATATATGTATGTAAATTATTTTTATTATATTCTTGAAAACATGATGCATGATAAAAGATTCAACATGCATGAACGTATAACGATAGTGTACATAAAATAATATGTTGTTTCAGAGAGGAATGAACAAGAAATTAACAACACAGATCCACAAATGCTATCAACATAAACAATATCATCGTTATCATAAAATAACTATAACCGAACTTCAACATCAACCATCTTAGTAAACAAATCCTCCCTATTAACATAAATTGGAAATAAATATAGAAATCATCTTCACGTATTACAGAGCTTCACATCCTCAGTTCAATAACATAAAATAGACACAGTAAGCGAAGCATCACATCCTCAGTTCAACGAACATAAAATGACACAGCGAGTAAGCATGGAATCCTAGAAAGTTAGTCAACAAAACAGTATGCAAAACAAAACTCATACTCGACACTTTGCGATGTAGGCCAAAGGTCAAACAAGAACATATCTCTTCCATGTGATGTTTAGTAGAGCCGTAAATTAAATTCCTAAACACTAGTGGTTACCCTTTGGAAAACTTCAAAAAAATCACCAAGGGGAGAATAATTTCTTCGTCCAGGTGATTGTGAAAAAAAAAAAGGGTTCGTCCTCCTCAAAAGTTCATTGTTAAAGACAGTGAATTTTTACTATCTATCAAACAAATTAGTCCCCACTAAAAGTAGTCTAATGCTCATTCGAAAGAACAACATAAGACTTACCAAAAATTAGAGTATTATTACTGTTTGCATTTTAACTTTGCACTCTTAAATTTAAATATGAGATGTTGATTTATTGATAGAATAATTATGAATGTTATTGATGAATATCACATAGACTTCATGTTAGTGTATAAGTTAAATCATAATAATAACATTGTCTTAAGAATATACTCCCATCAAATAAACTAGAAAAAAAATTCCACAAATGGGGAGTCTCCAATACAAACTTTTGTGCCCGAAAAGTCAAATCTAGATTGGTAAAATAAAATAGAATAGCAAATTGAATTGAACAGCTAGTAGAGTGTTGTCTAAATCTCTCATGACATCTAATTTAATATTTGGTCATTTCTGACTCAAAAAATTCCATTTGAATTATTCCTCTCACAACCTAAAAGGGACCCGAGATATATCGGGAATGACCCGGCGCAAAGAACTAAATCGCCTAGCCCTTTTCATTTCAATTTTATTGATTAGCAGTGAAAAACTTAAAACATTTAATTACAAGCCATGACCCAACAAACATGAGATTAACAGGTTCAACAAGTGATATCAGATAGTACAGTAATATAATCATAAATAAATTAATTGTGTCGTAAAATAAAATAAAGATTGCAACATATTAAAATAAAGTTTATCTCACAAAAATTCTCTCAAAGTAAAATTATTATAGTACTAAAAATAAAATAAAATGAAGTGCCGAATTGAATCCTGATTCGGCAACTCAAAATCTTGCTAATAAAATTCTGAAAATTTGTCATTGGGTTGAGTTGACTAAACTCAATATAGATTAGACTTTTAGATTACAATAATTTATTTGAAACAATATTTAAGTATGCATGAATTTAAAACTCACATTTTGTAAATTCATTTTAGAAAAATTTGTACAAAAGGCCTCGTGTATAAAACAATTCACTAATATTTAGTACATAATTAAAATAAGGCCTTGTTGTACTAGATAAAAATCCCAGTGAAAATGGAGTCATTCACGGACTCGGACACACCATGTCATAAAATAAATGTGATGCTCAATGATCTCGAAAGCCACAGAAAATACCCTAATCAAGTTTAGAGTTTTGTGCCTAATGACACGACACATACAATTATCTTATTACTTTAGTTAACAACAAATAAACACATTCTCTCATGGTCGAATGTGTATAAAATAAAACAGACTTCAAATCGGGTCGATCGAACTCGGTTCACACAACCAAGTTGATCTAGAAATATTTATATGCATGCTTAAATAAAACGTGTACAATGAAAATTTTAATATAATATAAAAACCCAACGGCCATAAATGGACACATCATTTTTATATGAGACACGTCTCAAAAATATTTATTTTGTAAAAATTTATGCAATACAGAGCAAGGATTTAGGTTAAAAGATTGGATTTTTACCTCCTATGCTCCCTAGTTTTCCGACCACAGGAGTTTTGGTTGAGTCCTCAAAATTCATCTCCTTTCCTACTTCAAATGCACACAATTCCCTTCTTGATAGAGAAACATAAAAGAATTAAAATTTTATCATGCAATAATTGAAATTACGAAGTTTGGAGGATTGAACTTACCGAAGGCGACCTCCGGTCACCCGAATGCTCTGTAATGTCAGAAGTGTAACGACCCGGATTTTTAGTTACTTTAAAAATGCGTTAAATTTAAAACTTTTATAAAACAAATTAAATCTTCGTTCATTCTTTGAATTTAAATCATAGTTCTTTTCTGAAAACCAGACCATTAAAAACTCATTTTCTTAAAACATAATAGAAGCGTAAATAAATGACTTAAAAATAAAGAATAACTGTTTACATTATTATTTACTTTAATAATATAAAAATGAGATATACAATATGATGTATGCCTCTAACTCATTATGTCAGAATGGAATTTACCCAAACTGTTCTTTACTCACAGTTACATATATATATATATATATATATATATATATATATATATATGCATATATTGAGCTGGGACATTGGAGGTTTCACTGTAGGGAGGGTGGCCGCTAGTTGGCATCTAGCCCTCTAGTAGACATGCTTTCGTGACCCGACAAAAGAATGGTATAATCTCGAGTCTCCCATTAAGGGCATATAGACTCTCGCTTCCCGCCGAGGGAATAGTATAATCTTGAGTCTACTGGTTACGATTTGAACCACCGCCCCATCTCTAATTCTCCCTTTTCATTTTCTTTATCATTTTCCTCATATGAATGAATATCAACCTATTTGTGGTATTTCTAATTGTTTCTATTAACATGATGCATGTCCATACAATACTAAAATTACAACTATAAACAGTTCAATCACTTCATCAAGAGTTCATAAATCTATATCACAAGGGATCTCTAAATTACTAGAGAACAATAGTGATATTCAAGAGTCAACATTCTCAAAATTTGATAGAGAGTAACAACGAGTAACAGTGGAATCTCAGCAAAATAAAGAGAGCAATTATACTTAGTTTTTGGCAGAAAGTAACAGCAAAATATCAATGAAATAACAACAAATTTACAGCGAATTAAACATGCTATTATGCTTCGGTTTTGACAGAAAATAACAACTAAATAACAGCGAATTCACAGCAGAATAAAATGTGCCAATGTGCTTAGTTTTCAAAAGAAAATATCAACGAAATATGCTTGATATTCAGCAATTAAAACGTGCAAACATGCTCAATTCTCGACAGAAAAATAACAACAAAACATGCTCAATAATTAAAAGGATTACAACAATAATTAACATCCTAATATGCTTAGAAATTCATGGAAACAACAACGATATCTATTGTCAGAAATGCCAAGCGAATACAAGAAAAACAACAGCAAAGATTATCGTCAAAAGGCTCAACGAATAATGGAAAACAACAGCAGTGAATTGGCACGCTAAACGTGCTTAGCAGCAAACTAAAAAGACGTGAAACAAACATAGACATAACAATAAGTGGCAGCAAAATATTCAGTGAAGGGAAACAGTGATGCAGAGTCTAATAGAGCATTGTAATTGACTGCAGACATTTAAACCACGAACCTATTATTGAAACTGAAACCGAGCAGAAACTAGCAAGGAAACCATCACTTTCAGAGCAGCAGAAAATAATCACAGCAAGATGAACCGAGAGTTAACAACACAATAGACAATCGAGCAAAATTAACAAAACACTTCTATCTCTCTCAACAACCAGGGTCTCTCATCTCACAATGATACGCAAAAATATTATTCAGTCCAAGGCAGCAAACCCAATAATCCACAGATTAATACCTCCAGGTAATTCCTCCTTATTTTAACACTTCATGGTTAACAATAACTCACCAAGCTTTTTCCAGGTTATCCATATAACAGAGACTATAACAGCATAACACTTAACACCCAAAGGCACTAAAGGAAATAACACATAAACCAAATAAATGGCAGCAACTAACATCCATCAGAAAATAGCAGAGAACAATCATCCATAATATAGAAATGATATCAACAAACAACAAAGACTCTATTTGTGGTGTAAGGCCTCCACTGGCCAACGACTTACTCATTTGCTTATCTCACAGGGGATGCCCAAACAGCAGACGATTTTGTACTGGACGAACTCCACACAGCAACCCATGGTCTTCCCTTAAATCTAAACCAACAACTCGCTCCACCACACACACGCACTCAGCTCACAATAAAAATGCTGAGATCCAAAAATGCCAACTCCCTCCACAGCTAGCAACTTATAGATGGAAGGAGTGAAGCATCCAAGAAGATTTTCCAGGTGAGAGGACAATCACCCACTTCAATGGAGAAGGGTTGAATGAGAGGGAGCCACGTGGAAAACACCTTATCTTCTCGGGGAGGAATTTTTGTCAAAAGAGAGAGAGAACATCGAAGGGGGAGAAGAGAAATGACAGACAGAAAAATGGGTTTCCTTGCTTTAAGTTGGTTTTTCCATTGAGGGAGTTGTTAGAACCCTCGACCACACGACGACCAAATTCCCAATTTTTGCTTCAGACCTGAGTTTTAGGTTGTATTATGCAATCGCGCCTCGGCTGTAGTTCAACCAAAAAACTGCCAAAATTAGAAAAATTCAAACCCGCCTCATCCGCACTCTACCGCACCCGACCGCGCCACGTTTGAAAACCATGAAATGTAATCTGTAGCGTTTTTCAACACAACCCATGACCGCGTCTTGACTGCAATGCTCCCGAAAACCTAAAATGCGTTCAGACGTACATTTTGGACACCAAGCCATCGCGATGTCTTGACCGCTAGTAGACCAAAACACAGAAATACGCCTTTTTCCCTTAAAAATTTATACTTTAATCATTCCATAATATTTTCCATATATTTCCATAGTATTAATCATCAAAATACGCCTTGCATTATAACGTATTAGTTTTCACAAAATTTATTATATTATATAAATAGGGAAAAATTATTGGGGTATTACAGAGAGTACGAATGAAAGCCAAAGAGAGGTAAGGCTTGAAGAGAATTGGGAAGATTGGTATGAATGACTAACTCCTATGCTCCTTGGTTTTTCGACCACGGGCGTTGGGTTTGAGACTGCAAAATTAAACTTATTTCCTACTCCAAATTCACACAATTCCCTTCCAGTTGGAGAAGCATAATAGAATTAAAATTTTATTCCACAATAATTGAAATCACAAAGTTAGAAGGACCGAACTTACCAATGGAGACCTTTCGTCATCCAAATGCTCTGCAGTGTCGAGAGTACGAAAGGCAGCCGACGAGAAGCAAATTTTTAAATTGGCATGACTGGAATGAAAGATTGCACCAAGAGAGGAATTGGCATTCTTAAATTGGTAGGATAGGCAGGGATTTTGGAGAAGATCCCCCCTCGTCCGCAAAAGCCTTAACTTAGGGAAATCGTTTCCAAAAAAACATTTTCCCCAAATTAATTTTTTTAAAAAAAATTGATAGATATTACATTATCTCCCATTTAGGAAATTTCTTCCTTGATATTTAAAAGAATCTCGAGTGTACCATTGAAAAAATAGGGATACTTAGTCATCATCTTTGATTCAATCTCCCAAGTGGCTTCTTTCACTATGGTTCTTTCACTAAACTCAAATAAATGGTATTTCACGGTGACGTATGACTCTGATGTAATGCCCCATAATTCTTTCAGGTTCTTCTTCATAAGACACGTCTTCCTGAATAGGTAATTCAGTCCAAGAAATAACATGTGAAGGGTCAGTAATGTACTTCCTCAACATACAGACATGGAAGACATTATGAACATAATTTAGCTGGGGCGGTAATTCCAAACGATAAGCCACTAAACTGATCCACTCAATAATCCTAAAAGAACCTATATATCTTGGGGCTAACTTTCATTTCACACTAAAACAACTAATATTTCGATGAGGTCACACCTTTAAGAACACAAAATCATTGGCTTCAAAGTCCATCTCCCTCCGTCGGAGGTCTGCTTAACTCTTCTGTCTACTCTAAACTGTACCTAGTCGTTCCTTAGTTACCTAAATTTTCTCAGTTGTCTCCTAAATCATATGAGATCAAAGAGTGACACGTTCTTTGGTCTCAGTTCAACATAAAGGTGATTTATACTATCTACCATATAAAGCTTCATATGGTGAAATACCGATACTGGTCTGAAAGCAGTTGTTATAAACAAACTCCAGTAAAAGCAAGTGATTCACCCAACTATCCCCAAAATCCAGAATGTAAGATCTCAACATATCCTCGAGAATCTGGATCGTATGCTCAAACTGACCATCGATCTAAGGATGATGTGTTGTACTCACATTAAGCTCCATGCCCAAAACTCTCTGAAGGGATCTCCAAAATTTTGACGTAAATCTCAAATCTCTATCAGAAACAATATTCGAGAGGACACCGTGAGGACGAATGATGCTCTCGATATACAACTTACTTAGCTTCGTCAAAATCCATTTTGATTGGAATGAAATATGCAGATTTTATTAATCTATCAACGATGACCCATACAGAAGCAAATTTTTGTACCATTCTAGGTAAACTAGTCACAAAATCTATAGTAATCTTATACCATTTCCACTCAGGGATAGGCAAAAGTTGCAACAAGCTAGCTAGTCTCTGATGTTCAACCTTAACTTGTTGACAAGTCAAACATCTCAATACATATTCAGTTACATCTCGTTTCAATCCGATCCACCAATGCAGACGCTTTAAGTCTTGATACATCTTAGTGCTGTCAGGATGGATAGCAAATCTGGACTTAAGGCCTTCTACTAATATTGACTGCCTCAAATCTAAATCACAAGAGATGACTACTCGATTCTTGAAGAATAGGAATCCATCATAACTGATCTCCAAACCATCAAACTGCTCACCAACTTGAATCTTTTTGAATCTTTCCTTTAACTCACCATCAAACTTCTGCAAGTCTTTCTCATGGTGCAAAAGTGTAGTGGTCGTTACTAAATTAAAAACTTGAACTGTTTGGTCATTCTCTTGGTACTGTAGTTCATAATCCCCAATAATCAGACATCTCTTCCAATCATCCAACACAAGACAAGAAAGAGATTCTTGAGGATAATGACTCAAGGCATCAGCTACAATATTAGCCTTTCTAAGATGATACTCCAAAGTGAAGTCATAGTCTTCCATATATTCTACCCAACAGCATTGTCAGAGATTTAAATCATGTTGTGAAAAAAGATACTTTAAACTCTTGTGATCCAAAGAATATATTGAGTTTATCACCATACAAGTAGCTCCACTAAATATTTAAGGCAAATATAATAATCGCAAGTTCTAGATCGTGAGTAGGGTAATTCCACTCATGCGTTTTTAACTATCGAGATGCATAAACTATAACTTTATCATGCTGCATCAAAACACAACTCAACCCAAATCTTGATACATCATATACAATGCATAATGCATATTTTCATTAGGTACTACAAAACTAGAGCAGTAGTCAATCTATGCTTAAGTTCATCAAAAGCTACTTGACACTTTTCATCCAAAATAAATTTCACATCCTTTCTAGTTAACTGTGTTAATGGTATAGCAACTGAAGCAAAATTTTGTATTAATCGACGATAATAGCCAGTTAGACTCAAGAAGCTACACACCCCAGTAACATTTTGGATGACTTCCAATTTAACACAACCTCAATTTTAGCTTGATCTATGGAAATGATATTATGAGAAACAACATGGCCTAGAAATTTCACTTCTGTCATCCAAAAATTATACTTTTCTCGCTTTGTATACAACTGATGCTCCATCAGTGACTACAATACAATTCTTATATGCTCTATATGCTCATCCAGAGTCTTTGTAGTACCCTAGATTTTCATAATAAGATTAAGTAAGAATAATTAAGAACTTTATTGGATGTTAATTTGATTAGTTGGATGAAAAGTGGGAATTTTGTTTAGGAATATGGAGGAGGGATGATTTGCATAATTCTGGAAAAGGGATAGAAGAGTTGTCGATCGTCAATAGTGTGGGCGGTCAATCATAGTAATTTCAAAGGGTAAATTATGGGTTGCGGTCGATCATGAGAAGGAAGTGTGAGCGATCGTCCATTTTTGCAAATTATTGGAGCAATATTCGGAGTGGTCGATCATGGACTACGTTGGTGATCAACTAGGAATTTTGAGCTGCGGTTGATCAATGCTAGTTTGGCGGTCGATCATTGTTGGTGAAAATTATGAAGTGAGTTTTGCAGTTGATCATCTTCATGTGGTTGATCAACCGGGAAGCTCTAGCGTTGCCTGAAATTAGCAGTGACACTGTCTTCTGATTGGGGGAATACTCGGTGGAGGCTCCATGGAATCACTTGGGCCCCTCCACCCGTTCCACCATTTCTAAGTGGCCGCTAGAGGAATGTAACTTGGGGATTATAAGTAGCTAGAGGGAGTTCAGTTCTAGAGGTTAAGTTTCCTGTTCTCTTTGCTCCATCTTGGCTCTTTAAGTATCTGAGCTCCCTTCCTAATGCTTCTTATGGTCTTTATGTGTAGAAGATATTAAATGGTGTAAATGAGAGATGAAATGGTTTGTTCTTTTTGTTGCAGCATTGTTATATGAAGTTTAAGATTTCTGCCTTGTGTTTAAGTTGTGTCATGTTGTTGTAGTTATTCCCTGTCGTGTGTGGTTGTTGGTATTGTTGAGGTTATTCCGTTGTTTTGGTAAATGGAAATATGTTGTTGGGATTATTTATGGCCATGCATTTCTCTGCTATCAAGTTTGATACACTGTTAAGTTGGTATATCGTTTATGTTTTGGTAGTGTGATTGTCCACTAGTTGCGAAGCTCCATTGCTGTTATTTAGTTTGATTATTGGAACTGTTAAGTGATAGGGTTTATGGAATCTTATTAGGCAATGAATGGGAACTCTATGCATGATGCTGGACATATATTGCTTGTAGTTAGATAAGGGAACTCTGTAAATGGTTATTGAAGAATATTATTAATGATAAATGTTATGATTTTGAAGGTATTGAAAAGAACAACTTTAAGTGCTAACTCCCTAAAGCTTCTAGGTTAGTGATATTGTTTGTTTGTTTCCTTTTTGGCCTACATCAAAATGTAACACCCTGTATTAATTTTCTTACTTTTTCCTTTTTAAGTACTGTGTAAAATTTTTCTTCTTTTTAATTATTTAAAACATACGAGAGGAAATAGTTAAAGGGAGCGAGATAGATTAAAAATGCATAGAGAAATCAGAGTAAAAATGGAAACATAATTAAATCTAAAATAAGGTTTGACAATCAAAACGTGAGTTAATAGTTTTACAAAACGTTTATAAATTATCCACCCATTTCAAATTAGCGTTTTTATTTCACACGAGCTATAACCCTCTCAAGTCGATTTAGATAGGTATCCCAAGTGATCAACGGGAAATGCCCCCTCCTCCACTCAAAGAATAACCACATCCTAACAATCACCTACACCACAAGCAAACTGTGAGCCTAAGGCCAGCAAGAAATGAGATGCAATATAATGTATGTCTATAACTAATTATGTCAGAATGGAATCCACCTAAATTGTTCTTTACTCACTGTCATAGACATTAACTCGTACATTGAGCTGGGACATTGGAGGTTCCGTCGCAAGGAGAGTGGCCGCTAGTCGGTAACCATTGGGTAAACAGGCTCTCACGACCAGACAAGGGAAGAGCATAATCTCGAGTCTGCCCGGTTACGATTTGAACCATCTCCCCAACCTCCAATTCCCCTTACATTCATTTCCATTATCCATTTTTCGCTCACAAATGCATATGAATACCAACCTACACGTGACATTCCTAATGGTTTCTATTATCATGATGCATGTCAATGTGGCATAACAATCACAACATTATATCGCAATAATTATCACGAAGACAATATGGAAAAAGAAGTAATTAATTAAAATCAATGAATTAAATAACAGAAAGTTAACACAAAGCAATTTACATGACATAATTTATTTAGAAAGCTAGTAATGAAGCATGAGGCACGGAAAACTACTAACATGCTATATATAGCGAAATACTCCAAAACGGAACATTTCAAGCTATCTAAATATAAGTCAATCAATTTAATTATTAGCAATGAGGTGATATAGCGCAAGTTTTTGAGCAACGATTTAAATACAACAATGATAATATTCGGAATCTTTGACATGCTTAGCAATTAAAGAAAGCAATAACAATATCTAACACTCTAAACATGCTTAGCAATTTAAAGGAAATAATAACGATATCTAACACTCTAAACATTCTTAAGAATTTAAAGGAAAAAAATAATGTTTGGCATGCTAAACATGCTTGGCAGTTAAGGAAAAACAACAATATTAATCCTTGTAGTAACAAAACAGAACTGAAGTAAATAGTCAACAAGGTATTGTGCAGCAACGAAACTAAACCAAATGGGCAATATATCATCGGAGCAGCAACCAATAGCAGGGAACAAAAACCTTAAACTAACATGGTGATTATATAGCAGGAAATATAATTATGCAAAGACTTTGAATTTAATAGAGCAATATTGACAAGTCTACAAGGTTAGGTAGTGGGTCATGAACTTGTACAAGCAGGAGTAACACTAATTACTTCATAGAAGGTATGGTCAATAAACGATATTACTAGCAGATAGTTAATTAACAACAAGGACAAGAAGTTAACAAACTACAAAGTAACCAAGAATTCAACTCACAGTTCATTCATGCTTCACATAACAGAGAACTAATTCACAGTTCAAACATTTCATATCAGAGAGCTAACTTGGCAAAGGCTATAATCTTAACAAAGAGCATTATCAATCTATCTGCAAAATTAGGCATTTATTTACAGGAAGTATTCCACAAAGAAGCAATATTAAAACATTCATAGGAGATATACTCATTCAATAACACAAGGGAGACATTACTTGTGGTGTAGGGCCTCTTTTGGCCATGACACTACTCATTTTCTTACTTCACTGGAGATTTTAAGCTGTAGAATCCCACACTACAACAAGCTCACAGTTTTGCCCAAATGATCCAAGCCAATGGTTCGCTTCAACCTCACACGCACACGCACTCTGTTCTCAGCAAAATATAGCTCCTCCAGAAAAATGGCAACCACACACGCATGGCCCTCTACTTATAGATAGAACGAGCGAAGCTTCAAAGGGGATTATCTAGGTGATAAACAATCACTCATTCCAACAGAGGTGGTCCAGTACTTCGACCTCACGTGGAAAGTTTGCAATCTTCTCAAGAGAAAAGGAAAAGCCTTGGGAGAAGATTCAGAAAATGGAGGCAACTAAAGCTGCAATTTCGTAAAAACTGGACTTTTTGGTTGAGGAAGTTGACCGTACAACGACAAAAAAACCCAATTTTTCCAAAGTTTTGCATTTTTGGTCGGATCTTTCGACCGCATCTCGACGGATGATTCGACCGCAAAATCGTCAAATTTGACAGATTCAAAACCTATTATTTTTCGGTCGTGCATCACGTCCGCACACTCGACCACGTTGCCTCCGAAAACCACAAAATGTAATCTGGAATGCATTTCGAACGCAAAACTCGACCGTGTCTTCCACCACAGTGCAATTGAAAACCCAAAATGCAATCTATAATGCATTTTGGTTGAGACACACGACCGTGACCAAGACCGCCCGACAAGCAAAAACCCAAAATGCACTTTGCTCTTTAAAAATTTATACTTTAATCACTCCACAATATTTTTCATACATTTACATGGTATTATTTCGACCACCAAATACCATCTCGCAATTAAATATATTTATTTCGCGAAATTCTTCATCTTACATAATCAGAGGGATTTATCGGGGTATTATAGAATAAGAATTGTTTGTTAATTGTGTTTACTAGATTATTAAGTTCCTGATCTTGCTATTGTTCGAGGATGTAATGTTCAATGATTGCTTGATGTTTTGATTGTTATGTTTGTTAGACTTTAAGTTCAATAAATAAGGATTTTGATCATGCCTTGATGATTTATTGAGGATATGTTAGCATATGTTAAATTGTATGCATTCATATGCATCATGGATTTTAAAAGATACAAAAATGGTTTTATGCGTAAGTTTTTAAAACGAAATAGTTATTAAATGTAAATAAACGTAAATAGGTGTTGTGGAATGTAAGTTCTTGAGTTGGATGCCCCACGTGGGCCATATTGTTCCACTCTTCTTCGTCAAGTTGACATCCCTAACACCTGGAGGGGTAACTGAAACTAAATGAAAACAAAAATAAATGAAAATAAACGTAAATAGAGGTTTGGATGTATGGGTTCTTGAGTTGGCTGCCCCACGTGGGCCATATGGTGCCACTCTTTTTCGTCAAGTTGACATCTTCAACGCCTGTATGGGTAAGTGAAACTAAAGTCAAGTTAACAGTAAAGTTAAAGTCCAGGTAATACTAACTGAAAAATGGAAACAAAAACTGCCTATGTTTTATAAAAGTTGCATAGCATAAACATTGCATAATTTATATCGCTTAATGAGCATTAGGCTTATAGTTTAAGTCTTGTTATTTAGGTATGCAGGGTATCTGGTAAAGGAGCAATTGATGGAAGATTTGCACGTGCAGACCTTGTGGCTGGCTAGGCTAAAGATTGAAAGGAAATGTAAAAGGTTTTAAGTTTGTAAATTTTTTAATGAAAATGAATTTTATTTACGGGATTTTGTTTTATTAAGAAAAAGTCTTCTGTTTTGTTTTGTAAAAGAAAAGGGTCTTTCAAAATATATGCACTTTAATGAAAGAATTCGATTTAAAAGCAAAGTTTTAAATTTGAGGCGTTTTTCTAAAGAAAATATGTTTTAAAATGCCACGTTTTAGGTAAAAGGAAAATAGGTCGTTATATTCTTAGAATATATCAGGATATCATCGATGAAGACTACTACAAACTGATGAAGATAAGGCCAATATACTCAATTCATAAGGTTTATAAAAGCAGCTGGTGCGTTAGTGAATCCAAATAGAAGCACTATAAATTCAAAATGTCTATAACGAGTTTAAAAAGCAATCTTTGGAATATTTTCTTCATGTATCTTTAGTTGATGATAACCCGATCTCAAATCCATCTTCAAGAAGTATATAGATCTTCCAAGTTGATCAAACAAGTCATCAATTCTCAGTAATGGATACTTGGTCTTGACTGTGACATGATTTAATTTTCGATAATCAATGCATAGGCGAAATGAACCATCCTGCTTCTTTGCAAAAAAAAAAACTGGTGAACCCCACAACGAAATACCATTTCGAATAACCCATTTTGTAGAAAATCATTCAACTGAACTCTCACTTCATTCAATTCAACATGAGTCATGCGGTACAAAGCAGTCAAAATTGAAGTAGTGCCGGGTATCAGATCAACACAAAACTCGATCTTGCTGTTGGGTGGCAACCTAGACTGATCCTCAAGAAAAACATCAGGGTAATCACAAACCATGGATAAATCAGAATCCTGCCTAACCATAACAAGGTCACTGCTATTCTAAAAAATACTCCTGTAACGCTCTAATCTCCTCTGACCACCCAAACAGGCTCGAAGAACAAGATCAATAGGAAATATACAGATATTACATGGATGTACTAAGATTTTTCTGTCTTCCAAAGAGAGAGTAATATTTCTTCAATAATAGTTGATCTTATCTTTATATAGATTCAACTAATCCGTACTTAGGATTACATCAAACTGATCAATAGGTATAACTATCTTGTCAACCGATAGTTCATGACCACCACCAATAAGGGCAGCAGATTGGGCAATGAGATACATTTCATATATCTTGTTAAGGGGAGTACTCAATATTAGGGAATGAGTACTCAATATGAGGGAATTTTCTAACTTCTCTACAATCACACCCAAAACACGAACAAGAGATGCATAAACAAATCAATGCGTAACACCAGTAATCATATGACACATGTACCATAGTATTAATAGAGGAAGCGTACCATCAATGACGCCCTGGCCAGACTGATCAATAGGCTCATATCCTGAACTGCATAAGCTTGGCCGGCCACTTTCTCCTTGCCTTTCATGTTGGCACTAAATCCACCCTTTGATGAATTGGGAGCAGCGCCAACTATCTAACTAGTAGATCCGATAGGAGTGGCACTACATGCAAAACTCTATTGATATCCAGTAGGCCTTGGAAGGTCGGTACCAGTTTGCTGATATTGCTGCTGAAATGGTGGTATATAATAACCATGATGATTATGTCTTGAAAATTCTATACCAGCACAAAAATTAGGTCTAACAGAAGCTGACTGAGCAAGCGCTGAATTAGTCTGTGAAGAGTTAGGATTTGCTAGGTAGTCTCTCCTCAAGTGCCTAGACTATCCACATGTATGACAAATATAAGGATTGAGCGCCAACTAGCATAAGGAGTATTAGTAGACTACATACTAGCTCCACTCTGAGTGTGTCCACCTTTGTTCTGACCTCCTTCTGATCTTTCTTGGTCATCTTACCTTCCAATTGTTGCTCTTGTTTGATTTACCTTTATATTCACCAAACTGCTCAACCAATGTAGCTACAACACACTGAGCAGCAGCAACCACATCTGAAATAGAACTGAATTCCATGATTGACAGCTAATGTCTAATCTTAGAGCTTATATGTCTCTGAACTTTACCATTTTGTCTATCGGATCCATATCTCTAATATCTGCGACAATTCCATGAACTTGACATAATATTTCAGCAGAGTTAAAGTTTCTTGCTCCAAATTGTGGTACGCACTGATCATATTCTGACGGTAACTAGCATTGCAATAATTGTCCCTAAAGTCTGCCTCGAATTGGGTCCACGTCACCATATCTAGCGAGTAATCCAATTTAAGAGACTTCCACCAAATATTTGACCATCTTCTTGAAATAGAAGGTTGTAGACCCAACCCAATACTTAGACAGAACACAAATAGCAGTCAAATTCTTCTGCATCACCCTCAAACAATTGTTTGCATTCTGAGGGTTAGCTTAGCCCACAAACGTTGGCGGGTTCATATGTCCAAATTGCATAAAGAAGTTCATGCGGCGCATCTTAGGGTTTTGATTTCCACTATCATGGGATAAATTTTGTAGCACATCCCTGAAAGCTATAAGAGGATCAACAAGTTGCGACTCAACAGTTTGCACAGTAGGTGCTGCAGGAGCAAGGTTTCTAAGAGCTCTTCTTGGAAACATTTTTTGTTTTTGAAAATCTGAAAAATTTATTGTGTATGTTAGAATACATCCTTAGACACAGTATTTGTAAATCCTTATATATTACTACACTATCTATCTTATTGATATCATTTTTCAAGATGAACCCTAACTCTAATATCAAAAATTCTGTCACGATCCGCAAGGGACCTGTGATAGAACCGGAACGACTTAACCCAAAGAACCGAATCGTCTAACTTTTTCACTTTAATTTTATTAATTAGCGGTGGAAGACTTAAAATATTTAATTATAAGCTAGGGCCCAAAAAAAATGGACTTAATAAATCCAACAAATGATATCAAATAGCAAAATAATATAATCCCAAATAATTTAATTGTGCGGAAAAATAAAATAGAGATTACAACTTATTAAAATAAAATTTACCTCATAAAAATTCTCTTAAGGTAAAATTATTAAAGTACTGAAAATAAAATAAAATAAAGTAAGGCGAATTCAATCTTGATTCAACAACTGAAAATCTTGCTGATAAAATCCTAAAAATGTGTCATTGGGTGAGTTTACTAAATTCAATAAGGATTAGATTTTTAGATTAAAATAGTTTATTTGAAACAATGTTTAACTATGCATAAATTTAAAATGGATAAAAATTCAAGTAAAAATAGAGTCACTCACAGACTCTGGGCATACCATGCCATATGCATATCATAAAATAAATGTGATGCTCAGCGATCATGAAAGTCACATAAAATACCCTGATCAGGTTTAGAGTTTTGCGTTCAGGGACACGACACATACAATTGTCTCAGTACTCTAGTTAACAATAAACAAACACATCCTCCAATGGTCGAATGTGCGTAAAATAAAATAGATCCTAAATTGGGTAGGTCAAACTTGGTTCACACGAACAAGTTAATCCAGGAATATTTATATACATGATTCAATAAAATGTGTACAGGAAATATTTTAATATAATCTCTACTTTGAAGTGAGCTTATTATTAGCTCAAGCTCAATTATCCAAAACGTCCAACTTTTAGAGCTCACAATTTAAATTAATGTTTTGGTGCCTAAAGATAAGATTCTAAAATTATGTGATTTAATTTTATTAAAATTTCAAATATCATTTAAAATTAAATTAAAATTAATTGGGTAAGAAAAATATCCACAACAGGCCCAAAAACTAGTCATGGACAGCACCCCAAAAAGGGTTGGACTGCGACCCATATGGGGCCCAAATTACTTTGGTTTGGTTTGCGGCCCAGACGAAAAATTCATCCGCATTTATGTCTTCCACAGATCGCGGCCGAGACAAAACTTCGTCCACACCCCTGCCTCCCACGGAGAGAGCTCGGACGCAAACGACATTGACGTTGGCGATGTCATCTCTGGCCGAGACTGATCTTGGTCCACCGTCCAACTAGTCGAGGCCAAGGTTGAAGCGACCTATATCACAACTCGATGCCTTTGAGTCGATATTCGCCAATTTCTTGATCAACATTATTCACGCAATTTTCATTGTCGAACTCATCCAACCCCTCGGCCAGAAACTCCCTGATAAAAGAGTAATTTCTGACATTCAAAATTCCCAGAATATCACCAGCATACAGAGCAAGGATTTAAGATAAAAGATTGGATTTTTACCTCCTATGCTCCCTAGTTTTCCAACCAAAGGAGTTTCGTTTGAGACCTCAAAATTCAACTCCTTTCCTACTCCAAATGAACACAATTCCCTTCTGGATAGAGAAGCATAACAGGATTAAAAATTTTTTCCACAATAATTGAAATCATGGAGTTTGGAGGACTGAACTTACCAAAGGCGACCTCCTGTCTCCTGAATGCTTTGCAATGCCAAGGGTACGAATGGTAGCCGAAGATAGGTAAGGTCGGAAGAGAATTGGGAAGACTTGTATGAATGATTACCCCGAGAGAGGAATTGACATTCTTACTATAACATCCTGTATTTTTAAAATGCGTAAAATTTAAAACTTTTTTTCCATAAAAACATCAGAGTCTTTTTCTTTCATAAAACCTGATCGCTAACATCCGATCGTTAAAACTCTTAACTTTCACTTTTCTCAATTTCCGTTCACCTTTCTTAGTTTACTTGTACTTTCATCAGCTTACTTTAAAAAGCCATACATTCTTTGAATAAAACGCAGCGGAATAAAAACAAAACATTAAGGATCAATAAATAAGTTACAAAACTCTTTTTCAAATACTTTTCCTTTAACTTTCTAGCCCCGCCATCCACAAGATTCACTCGTGCAAACCCTTCATCAAATGTCTTTAACCTATTCATCTGTTGCTCGTTCGTACCTACATCATAAGACCTAAACTAATGAGCCTAACACTCAGTAAGTGATAAAGTGAAGTGCAGATGACATGCATGATCATACAAAATCAAGTTAGGCCAAGAGTGCATACATGACAAACATCGTGGGACCATGAGTAACCCAGTCAATCCACAAATGAGCAATATATATATCAAGGGGTTACTCATGTCCTATACACTCCTTTGTTACGAGAACGTTGGAGATTTCGGAACAGGAAGCAATGAACCCTGGTATCCCATGTCGCTAACCTATTTCTCTCTAATCCATCCAACATGGATCTATGTGATACTGGGACGTCATTAACTTCCCGAACCCCCATACGTCTATTTACATAGATTATTATGTCATATAATATGCACGTGGATTCATATAATCCTATATGCAATAAATGTCTAATAAACACATCATTAAAAGAACCTAAATCTAGTAAACACACAGCACACAATCCTAATTCTTGCGATGTAGGGACCGAAGAGCAAAACACAATCAATATCAACTTACCTGGCGTCCATAGTGCGTTTCTATTTCTTCTCTCTTCTTTGTACCTTCAATAACATATAAATCACGTCAATCTTTCTTCTACGACTTAACACTTTCACTATCTGAACATGGACAACGAAATAGCAATCCTCACAATGTTGCTCATTCCATCAATGTGACAGGAGAAAGTAGAGAACCAGTTAATGCGTCTACTTTAATACAAAATTACCGAGTGAACACTTTATAAAGTCATCTTCATATATCCTTAAACAAATACAGCCACACACATAGCAATAACCAACGACTTCCACAATAACAATCCTTAACAGATTTCCAAATCTTAACTTAGTGGTAGAAGTTGAACAATAGAATAACAACAACAGATTCAACTTCAACAATAATCAAACGGAAGCTTCACAAAGAGCAGATCATAACCAAAGGCTGAAATTACAATTGATAGAACAAATAGTCATCCAATTCAATCCTGGTCCAGCCATAATTACTATGTAAACTAAACTTTATTTCAACAAGGCATAAGTATTCGAGTCCAAGGAATATGCTACAATTCATTTTCCACAATAACAACCTGTCCAGATCCATAATAATAATAATAATAGCCACCCCTTAACAACATCATCAATATATAGACATCCCTTGGCAGTAAACAATGTCCAACAACCCTCAATGTCTAAGTAAGACAGCAATAGGCAGAACAATTCATCCAACTCTCAAACACAAATCCCAACACCAACTTCTATCATTATTCCAAAAACAGAACTTCAATATAACAGAACATCCAATAGTTTTATTCATTTCAATTAGTTATCACCGAAGGTAGAGAATGATTACATGTAGAGCACTCAACACCAAACAGGAGCTCACTTCCATCTCTATCAGTTCTCTTACGCAGCCACTCACCTCTACACACACTGCTACAGCCCTTTCACAGAGAGCACACCCGAGAGGAAGCCTCCACACTCTGCAACGTTCCAGACTACAACAACAGTCGACTTATAGCCAAACGGACACCGAGGGACAATCACACGTACCAAATCGATGAGGATGCCGCATGGAAGACTCCTACCAGCTAAAGGAATCGAAAGAAAAATGGGTTACGAAAGAGAGAAACATCATATTTAAATGGGTTTTTTGGCCAATTTTGCCCTTCTGGATGCGGTGCGTCATTAGCAGTATCGTCCGAAACCAGTTTCGGACGAGAAAACGCGTCCCCAGTCCTTCATCCGTACCGTTCGAAATGCACATTCAGACGCCATTTAGTGTCCGCATGAGTCATCCGCAGTCGTCCGAATGTGTCCAGACTTATGACAGAGCCATTCGGACGCCATTTTCTCTCGTCCGCATACGTCTGCTACCGTCCGAATGTGTCCATTTTAAGGAAAGATTCAGTCGGATGCCATCTTCTCTCGTCCGCAGTCGTCCGCAACAGTCCGAATTGTCCTAGAATTGGACAGATTCAAAGCGGATGGTTCTGCTGTCGTCCGCAGCGTCCGCACTATGATAGTTTTAGAGTTGAGGACGCCAAATACCGTCCCAACTCGTCCCAAAATCCATTTTATGTGTTTTTCTTTAAATTTTTATCTTAAATTTCATTGGCCACATATGCTAAACCATATGAATACCTACTATGATCTTAGCACAACGTCATGCATGAATTATATGAGCTTTTTTTTTTTCTAGGACAATACACTTACACTGGAAGGACAGGAAGGGATTCGGGAGGAAATTTCCCCTCGTCTGCAAAAGCCTTAACCGAGGGAAAACGTTTCCAAAAACATTTTTCCCTTATTAATTTTTTTTTAAATTGATAGATATTACAATTCCATACATTGTAATTGTAAGCATTATTGAGAATGATGTTAGAGGAGACACCTATGGTCTACTAATAAGAACGCTCTCTCAACAAGTTATCATTTCTGTCAATGGTTTGTGTGGTAGGCCTTCCAGTTCTTTCAATAATAGAAGTGATTTGGATAAATCTTTAATTTTCTAATTATCTTAATTATATAATCAATTAATAAAAAATTGTAGATTACATTTCAATAAGTTAAGAAATGTCTGATTCCAAACTTGAGAATCATTAACTGCTAAGCATATCTTCAAAATTCAAATCTGAAAAACATAAGTTGATTTCAATAAATATTCCTTCCTCAATTATATCAATTCTGTAAGAACTTAAAAACGAAACTACATAACTTTATTTTCATGAAATCTTTGTTCCATGAAAAGATTATCAAGAAGATATAGAATACATAACTTGATCCATTGAAGACATTTGTTGTTGCAGTGTTTAGGTTTATTCGATCTGCCTTTTTAATAAATCATCTTGACCAGAATCTTGTTCTCTTTGATGTCAGAAGTCAAGAAAAAAAGTAAAAGTGACTTATGAAATGAGAACTATAATTCTTAAATAATTAACTGTATAATTTCTATTTTGTCTATCACAAAGTCAGATAATGACAATTTGATTTTTGATTAATTAAATAATATATATATATATATTTATTTATTTATTTTAAATCCAGAGTAAATTGTGTTAATTTACTTTTAACAAATTTACTACAAGGATAAGTATAATGCACAATAAGCCCATGTCCTACTGTTAAATAATTTTTAACAAATTCATCTCATTATGGGATCATCCCTATAGTTCCCTTCTTAATTGTGATGTCGTTCACTTTTTAATAATTGAGATATATTTCATGTAGATAAATGCAACAATCATTTCATAAAACAGAAGAATAATGTTGAGAGAATATTCCAAACCGACTACAAATTGATGTATGCCTCCCTCATTAATTTTATATTTTAAACAAAAATATATACATAATAAAGGGTGCTCTCGAAATCGCATACAAAAAACGTCAATTTGGAGCACCAATTAGCATTATTCAATCTTAGGGAAACGTGCTTCCTCTCCATACATTGATGTATTAAAAGAACGGTCTCAATCTTGAACTAATGTTGATGCTAAGAAAATTAAAATCCTGTTCCAATCCTTGATTAAGTTATTGTATGCTTATCTTTTTATTGGGTCAACTTAAGATAACCATATATTTTTCTTTCATGTATTTAATTCAATTATTGTTAAAAAGCCACGTGGAATTTATATTAATTTTTTATTTATAGTAAATGCCCTACATGTTGCTGTTCATGTATTCGTAAATAAAAAACAGATCAGATCTTATTGAGTATTATCCACCGAAGAAAAAGATCCCAGGATGATGGAACAAGCTTTTCAATTATACTCATTTTTTTTTTATTAATTTGCTGCAATAATATCTCTAAATTGTCGGTGTAATTACATTTGAAAAAGTGTCTAGCAATCATCGTTAGTTTTAAATACGACAAACGCTTGTCTTTTATGAACGAGTCAAAACAAGCCACAGCAACCTTGAAAACACAATTTAAAAATAAAATAATTCAAGTCTTGATCGATCTTTAGTTTCTACAGAATCAATGTTAATATTAGCTTTAATATAATAGAAAATTTATATCAGAAATTAAAAAATTCTAATAATTGAGGCATTTTGCTTTGGCAAGTTGCCAACATTTTCTTGATGTGCCCATGTAATTAGGCAAATGATCATCCTTCTATCTTCCTTGTTCCATTTGTTATTTGTCCCTGCTCCCTCCCTAAAGGTTTTTTTAAGCTTTTCAAAATGTCAAATATATTTTTGAACCGGAAGTATCTCACACAGCTCATTACATCTCCATTAATTTCATGAGTCTCTAAAACTAACAACTTGTATTGGTATGTGACAAAAAATTATTTCTTTCAAATTCGACCAATAACTATTTCTTTCAAACTTGACCTCTGGAAGTGAATTTTTTTTGAAATAGGGATGATAAAGTAGATTGATTACATAGAGAGTAATGTTAATATTTATATTTTAATCTTATAATCTAATTTAACGTTTATTAATTGATAAGATAATTATGATAAATTATTATTAATTAAAATATCAGCACTTTTATTTTTTGATGAATATCATATAAATAACATGTCAGAATATAACATTAGAATATTAATACACTATTAATATTATATAAATATAAATCATATTATGTTAGATCTCTACCTTTTTTTTATCTCATTTAATGTTGGATATTTTTTGTGCAAGCACGTGTATCGAACAAGTCAAAAAATGAATAACTCAAGTATGGTTCCATTAGAGATTTATCACCCCTAACAAGCTATGTTATTGATTTTATAGTTCCTTAAATTTTAGGAAAAATAACAAATTAACCATAATCATTTATTGTTAGTAATAAATCAACAATTATCCTTTTTATTGTTAACAAATTAACCATTAAATTATGAGAAAATGATGCCGCTAATATCGCTGTTACGTTTGCCGTTAAATGTGATGATGTCAAGCCACGACGGTTCGTATACAAACCGTCGTGGCTTCATAGTTTTTAAAAAATAAGACTACAATTTTAATGAACCACCACGGTTTCAGTGGAAGCCACCATGCTATGTTGATAAACCGCTGCAATTTACTAGATGAATCGCCGCGGTTCAACGTGCCTAATTCGACTTGTACAAATACACAGTAAACTCCTCTCGATTTTCACAGACATTTTGTCAGTGATTAGCAAACTCTAGAGATTTCTGAGAGCTGAAGTGAACCGTATTTTGGCGAAGTTGAAGAATTTGTTGAAAACCAAATGACGTCTTGGAGTGTTGAATAATCTGTTATTAACCATCAAGTTTAAGTGAGGCCCACAACCACATTTTTTGCCAATGTGGTACGTGGAATTGGAGACGAAGTTGCAATAGTGTTGCATTCCGTCTCAGCAACTCTACACGAGGAGGTTGAGGAGGAGCGCCATTCATTATGCGAATCCAGTAGTAACGAAGACATGGACATGGCCGAGAGTAGGCCTAGACACCCACCACAAGTAGAATGTATCTTTGCTGGTATAGGGCTTGGCAAAAAGTATACTTCACAATAAAATTAGAGAAGAAATTGTCGATCATGTGGTGAAGAATGGGTACGGGATAAAATTCATCCACAGTGATGCACATTGGTTGAAGGTTGCTTGCTAGGAAGGATGCACGTGGCGGCTGCACGCCTAAAAAATGTAAAGTTAAATGACGTTTCAAATAAAGTGCTATAACGACGTTCACACTTGTTCGAGAAAGATGGAAAGTCGTTATGCCTCTGCCAGATGGGTGGCAACACATTACTTGGATAGATTTAAAAGTCAGATCGACTGCGTTATTTTTCCATAATTGAGACAGTCAAGAAGGAATTTAACGTCAACATTACACTCAGCCTTGCTTGAAGGGCAAGAAATGTGGCCAAAAAAATTAACGAAAGGGATGACAATGAGCAATCCAAGCTCATATGGTCTTATGCCGAGGAGATTCGGAGGTCTAATCTTGGAAGCTCGGTGCGTGTTGACCTAGAGATGAGTGTATTTAAAAAGATGTACATGTGTTTGGTTGCATGCAAGATGGCCTTATGGAACTGTGGTAAACCAGTTATTTATTTGCATGGTTGCCAATTGAAGGGAGCGACTCCAGGCCAGCTGCTCACTATTGTCACCATCGATGGGAAAATGGAATATATCTGATTGTTGTAGCAGTGGTTGAAACTAAAAACAGGGCTTCTTGGAGCTAGTTTCTAGAATTGTTGCTCGACGATCTAAACACCCTGAGTGGCAATGGATGGACAATTATTTCTGACCGACAAAATGTATTGGGATTGCTTTTGCTTTCTATGTTTATGTTATGCGTTGTGTATCAATGTTTGACTCGTACTATGAATCTTTGTAAGGGCTTGTGCCAAGTGTCAGAGAGGTGGCAGGGCAAGCGAACCATCGATTTTGCATCCGACATCTGTATGACAATTTCCAAAAATAATTTAAAGGCAGGTTGTTCAAGAATGCAATGTGGGTGGCATCTAGAGCCACAACAGAGAGGCAGTTTGAGAGAGAGGTGGCGAAGTTATTTTTACTTGACTTGGTAGCCCACAACTATCTACGAGGAATAGATGCGAGATGTTGGGCCAAACATGTCTTATGCTCCATCCCCAAGTGCGACGTAAGCCTTAACAACCTCAGTGAGTCCTTTAACACCTACATCCTATCAGCCCGAGACAAACCAATTCTAAGTATGTTCGAGATCATACGAAAGGGCATCATGGGTAGGATCATGGAAAAATGAAAAGATGGCTCGCTCGACGGAGCTTTTGTGCCCGCAGATCAACAATCGGCTCGCCAAACTACAACTTGCCGATCGAAATTGAAGCCCCTAGTCTTCAAGAGCTGCCCAGTTTGAGGTCAGCAACGGTAACAAATAGTAATCTGTCAATTTGGACAAGCGTACTTATAGCTGTTACCGGTGGGAGTTGACCAGCATCCCGTGTGTCCATGCAGTCTCATGCATTCACTTCATGATGCGATCTCTTGAAGAATTTATACATGCATGCTATCACCGGGAAACATACATGACGATGTACTCTCACTTTGTCCGCCCCGTCAATGGACAAATCATGTGGCCTCTTGTGACGCATCTTGATCCAATTATCCCACCGCCATTTAAAAGGCTTCTAGAAAAGCCGCGAAAACGTAGAATACGGGATGTGGACGAGGTCCAAAGCTGGATAGTGCTGCCCAGAAGACATATGAACATGACTTGTGGCCAGTGTGGGGGTGTAGGGCACAATTCCCGCACGTGTGAAGGTGGAGGCGTGTAACGACTTGGATTTTTGTAAATCCTTGAAAATGCAAGAAATTTAAAATTTTGCTAAGGCCTTTGAAATATCTTTTAAAACAGTTATCAGTGTGCGACGCTAAACTGGATCGCTACTTACCTTTCGTTAAACTTGTTATGAAAACAATTAATAAAATGCGGAAGCGTAAAATAAATTATTTTTTTAAAACATTGTGGAAACATAAATTATTAAATGAAAAGAATAAACAATTAAATACTGCATTTGAGAAATAAAACTAACAATTAAATACCATTTAATTACAACCATTTTCTCTTTTACCCTCTTTATGCCTGGCCAGCCCAATCTCACCCATGTGAATCTATCATCTCTGCTTTATTATTTGTTCATCATTATTGTTGTTTCGCATTTAAGTACCTACACCTACACCTACACCGCAAGTAAACTGTAAGTCCAAAGGCTTATTAAGGAAAATGATTAAATGCAATTATGCTTATGACTCTCTTTAGTTCTTTTTGGAATTGGTGCCACCCAAACCACTCTTTTCATTTCGTTCATTCTTTCATTCTTCCTTTACTCGTACGTCGAGTGGAAGATTGGAGAACCCATATGGAGTGGTATAGTTGATCGAACTAGCCTCCTGGATGCAAACTAGGTCCCTTTCCTGTTATGGTAGGGGCACTTCCTAGCTGCCAAACTAGACTAGACTACCCACCAGCCACCAACTCTCCATTCATTCCATTATGGACTAGCCTCCTGGGTGCATATTAGCTGCCAGGCTACTAGCCTCTTGGGTGCATACTAGTTGCCAGACTAGACCTTATTACCCATTCATTTTATCATTCATTTTTAACATTTTCCTCACTCAATACATGCGTGAGTACCAACACCAAGGTGGTACTCTCTATTACTTTCTATTACATGATGCATGACCATACATTCTCAACCTAACATGATGCATGATGCGTTATAACGTATATTAACAGGAATTGAAGTGCGCATTGAAATAGAAGTAAATGAAAGCAAACTGTAATTAAAATTGCGCATAGAATGAATAACAATAATGGAAAATGCACCACAGAGAACAATTATAATATTGAATACAGGAATTAACATGCTAATTATCCAAGCTAACTTCCTAATCCATTTACATGCTCCCTACG
The DNA here is from genome assembly GCA_022433065.1 of Begonia loranthoides. NCBI lineage: Eukaryota > Viridiplantae > Streptophyta > Magnoliopsida > Cucurbitales > Begoniaceae > Begonia > Begonia loranthoides. The sequence continues at coordinate 12,521,571 of CM039481.1, read as the reverse complement.
TTTATTATTCTAGGTAATTATTCTAATCGGTTGTTCAAGTAAATTAACATGCTCTTGAGTTGATTACATGCTTTTATTCTACTTAACTAATCATGCTTTGGGTTTAGTAGAAAATAACATGCTAAGGACAAGTAATTTTAAGCAGAATCATAAACAATACCAAGAAGACAATAACAAAAGAATTTATTCACTTGGTCAATGAAACCCTTAATTCATTCATGCTTAATTCCTCTTTCTTTCACCTTCTCTATCATTCTCAAGTAAAGTAAAGCATCGATTATGGAAATTACAATAAAAGAAACTGCAGAAAGTAATAATAATAAGAATATTAACAAGGGAAGGATTAACATGCAAATTCATTAAACATACTACAATTACCAAACTAGTTAATTATACATGCTCAAATATAATTGATTACTCTGGGTAGATGAACATGCTAGTTACATATCTAGGTTACTTAACATGCTCAAGTAGAATTAAAATCATTAATCTAATTAGTTATCCTAGTTAATTTACATGCTCGACTTCATTAAATTAATTTAAATTATCATACTCACTAATTAACCTAGTTAATTAATATGCTCAACTCCTAATTAAGTTAATCGATCAAGTTAATTATCATGCTACTAATATCCTAAACGTACTAACTTGAAATAAATGACAAGTTAGTTAATAACATTCTTGTCTAATTAAGTGTTCTAGTTAGTTAACTACTCTAATTAATTGTCATGCATCAAGAAATGATTAAGTTACTTAAACATTCTCCACTAGTTAATTAACGTGCTCAACTAGTAAATTAACATGCTCAACTAGTTAGTTAATTAACATGCTCAAAGATTAGTTATTAATTAAATAACTAGTTAAGTCAATCAAATATGCTTACGTACTAAATAACATGCTTAAGTTAATTAACATACTTGGGTTGATTAACATACTTAAATCTAATTATAAACACCGGCTAATTAGTTCACTTGTTTAGGTTAACTAATTAGTTCACATGCTTAGGTCAAATGGTTAATTAATTAAACTACGATAGATTGATTAACATGCTTAGAGAAGATTACAAGTTAAACATGCTTTCTATTCAATTAATTAAACATACTCAAGTTAATTAAACGTGCTCAAGGAAGTGATTAATCATTGTTAATTAAACCACTAATTAATCTAGATAATTAAACATGGTTATACAATGGTTACACTAATTAACTGTAAATATTCAGAATTATGGAAATGGAATTATAGAACAACATATGCAGAACAATATGCGCATAGAACCACAAAATGACAATAGACAGCAAGTAATTAATAAAGAACAGAACAGTTAAGAGGTGTCTTAGCTCATTCATACTCCTCAGTTCATCATTCTACACCCCTCACTCACTACTCTATTATCATTCGTTATCTAACAACTATCAGTAAAGAAGTCTACATTATCAGCAAAGGAAATAACAACAGAATATCATCCAAGAAATAACAGCAAAATATCAACCAAGGGGCTATCAACTACTAATATCAACTAACAGTAGTAACACTAAGGAAATCACAGAGCACTCACGCACACTACTTGCGATGTAGGCCCCAAATGGCCAAAACACCCATATATCCTTACCTCAATTCTTTATTGCGCGTTAGCACTCAATCGCTATCCTTCATCTCTTTCCGATACCTTCACAATTAGAAACATTTATAATTTGATAACATCTCATAATCCATATTCAATATCCATTTCCTAACCAATTAACAAACTGTGCAAGTAAAGATGCAATATAATATTTATCCAACAGGGTACACCAATATTTATCCACTTAGTGACTTGAATCCAAAACAATAGATTATCCAACAATAGTTGATTAACCAACTGGTTTCAACATATTCATGCTCCCGGCAATAATCAACAGGGACAATATTCAAAGACCCAAAAAACCCAATACGAAACAGGTTAATGGTTTATATCCAGCAGCAAATACCAAAAACCCATTCTCATATGATAAAATTAGTCCTTTAGTGTTGAATCCCTTATTGTCGACAATAACAAAAACAACAGTGCATAAACCAATACACTTAACAGAGCACCCCAATCAACCAATAATAGATTAATAATTCACTAATTTATCAAAAGCAGTAACCAACAGAACATTTATCCAATCTATAAGACATTATAATTCCACCGAACATCAACCAAAACATTAACCCAACAGAAGCATAATTCAACCAGAGTAGAAATCACACCACAATTTGATTCATTGGCTTATCATTTCTACGTCCAACAATTTAATCACAAAATAAATCCTCATTATGCTTCAGATTAGAAACTAACAGGGAAGGCTGAGTTACCTAGAGGAGGAACTGAGACATCCGAGAGCACATCCTCAAGAGAGCTCTCGGACAACCTCCAGAGTTCCCAGCTCTGCCTCCAACTTCATCTTTCTACACTTGGCTTACAGGATGGAAAATCGACAGAACACACCAATCCTGTCATTTTATCTCCACACCCATCTGCCCCTCTACATCTTCTAGAGAGACACTCCATAACCTATCCTTGCCACGGCCATCACTACGAGGTCTACGATGTCTACCCTGTACACTTTCTGTAGAGCAAGGACCAGGGAAGAAAACCGAATCACAGCGGGACCATGCCCTTCGGCAGGTCCAGCATGAACCGACAGACCACCTCCACGACTCGAGGCTGGAAATAGCGGCAAATCCATTCGCCCCTTCACCTCGCCGTTCGTGGCTCCATCGTCATCGCCGATTAGTCATCACCGGCCATCGAAATCGACGGCACGACGCCCCCATCGCCGACCCGCGAGCAAAACTCTAGCCCTAGCTCGCATCAGCGAACCAGAGCAAAGGTGGATGCTCGCCAACCACGCCACCGAACAACCCGCACGCCGTCTTCCTTCCGTCGTGGTCTTCTCCCTCGCCATCGCTCTCTCTCCCGATCGATCTCTCCCTCACCTCCTGTCTCCCTCTCTTTCTAGGTTCTCTCTCTTCTCGTCTGTTCTCTCTCAGAAAATGGCCAAAGGCCATTCATTAATTTCGTTCACACCGGTTCACCCACCTCCTCTCTTCTAAATTCCTTCTTTCATATTTTAATTCCTTTATAAATTGTAATCTATTTTAATCCCTCCATAATTAAATCTCTCACTTTATTTATCCAATAAATTCTTAATTCCAAACAATTATAATTAATCTCAAACATTATAATTTAGTTCATTAAGTTAATATTTATTTTAATTATATTAATTTCCATTTAATCCTATAAATTTCTTAATTTATAATCTTACAAGTACGTCCTTGGTAATACCCTGATAATTATCAAATAAATCCAAATACCCCTGATTACCTTCCAATTAACCTTATTAAATTCTGATATAAAAAGTCGGGGGTATTACAAAGTGAGTCCAGTGCATGTGGCGGTAGAGGTGACAGAGGCGATAAAGGTAGAGCCAGAGGCAGTAGAGGAAGATCAGAGGGCACATTTATGGGTTTTAGAGTCCCCAAGACAGCCCCAGAGACAATTCCTGCCATAGTCCCCGAGACAGTCCCCGAGAGAGTTTCCGAGACAGTTCCCAACATAGTTCCTGAGACGTAGGTGAGCCCATTATCACGTTTGCGATTTCAAGTGTTATTTTAACTATGCTAATTTCATTTGCAATGTGTTCTACAGGAGTATGATGCGCAAGGTCCACAAACACAAACATACACAAATGTGGACCTTAACCTTCATTGATTAGAGAAGACGACACTCAACCAAAGTGACTGTTAACTGTGCGTCGAAACAAGATTACATCATCTCCAATAGATTATTCGAGGTAGCTAATTGTATCGTAGAAACTCTAATAAACTATTGTAGATGATATATATGGTTCCAATGCATAGTTAATAGTCACTTTGAGTGAACTTTGTCTTCTCTAATCAAGGATGGATGGTTAATTGAATTGATACATTGGTTTGATGAATTTGGTTTGATATATATGCAATTGTAATGCACGTTATCATTGTAATGGAATTGATATATTGGTTCGATAAATTTGGTTGTTGAGGATGAATGGAAATTGATTAGTAAGATAATGTCCACGTACTAACTTTTCATTTTCAAAAAAATTGAATCTGTGTTTTAGCCCTCTGACGAGCCGTTGCGGCTTTTTGGAAGCACCGCACTGGCTTGATAACTAACCACGGCAGCCTGTCTAAAAAGCCACTACGACTCGTCAGAAATCGCTGAGGTGTGTCCAAAAAGCTGCAACAGTTTCTCAGCATTCCTATGCCTTGTATCTTTCAGTGTTATGCACAGGTTGCTGACATTGTTGCAATGAATGCGATGAACATGCTTACTTGTTTGTTGATGATGAAGGAAATTGTTTGAGTCAATTTCACACTAAAAAAATTGAAAATTTTGCAAGAGTTTCGCTTGTTTTTAAGTCTATACCCTCTGTTACATTAACAAAGCATATATTTTTCCCAACCAGATATTATCCAAACTAAAAAAACAAAACGTAAACATGTCAACTATCAATGAATTCTTTATTACAACAAATTTAGTATCCCTACACATCTCAACTAAGACGACTTCTTCGTGCTTGGTTTTTGCCGCAAATATGTGATTTCAAAAACCAATTGCATGTCCACGTATATGTTGGACGCATTAGCGAACAATGGACCCTCCACAGGCTGCGTCGTGCACCTGGAACTGTTCATGCTTATTGCAATTTTGGATCACCCTCATCCTCTCGCTTGTACACCGAAAGATGTCATGTGGGCTGAAATGTAATGGGAACAATCAGCACAGAAGCGAATAGCAATAAGCGAAAAGCAATATGAATTTACACAAGAGAAAATATATACCACTCTTTGTCAGTGGGCGCTACGATGATGGAGATTGCTTCAGACATTAATTGCTGGTAAGGGAAGTGACTGTGCAGGTCAACGGACGACATAAAACATGTCTGCTTTAGGTGTGACTAAAATGTAAACCACACATTAGAAACCATAGAACATGAACGACAACCCGGAGAAGCGAGATAGTTACTTACGTGAATCCACCCTAATGTGAGTAGCGATTTTTTCTGTTGAAACGCGAAGGCATCTTCGTCCTGCACCAGATAGCACTACATATAAGTTTGGATGAGTACTAAGATGAAAGCTTCTAAACTAAGATACAAAGAAGGCTTCTCACCGTATTTGGCATCCCTACTTGCTCCGAGAAGATGATAACAGTGATGCTGTACACATCCTCGACTAGCTTTACCCAAAGGATTGCACACGTCTCCAGGTTCTTCTGGGTGTTTCCCAAAACATACTTCTTGAAAATGTCTATTAGTTCACGTGGCTGCTAAACAAATGGCAAAAGGCCATCAGACTAATAAGGCATGAATAAGTGCAGACACACGTATATAACCAAATCAAAGACGTACCATGTGCACCATTCTAAGGGGCTAAGGCTCTGACGCACCTGTCTCTTGCACTGTAGGAGAAGCAGATTGGCCTCTTATGGTAATGGTGCTGCAAATCAACGACACGTTATTATGTCAAACACAAAAAAGGTAAAGACTAGACTTTGTGTAAAATGTAAATAACTTACAAGCAGTCTGTGGCTTCCGTTGCTTTAGAGGACAATGTAAAGGCTGGTGTAAGGGCTACTCGCTGCTCCATTCCTTGAAATGCTGCCAACATCTCATGATGCCTCTCATCTGCTTGCTGATGTCTCTCTTCTGCTCGCTCCTCCATTTTTTGACGTTGTTGCTCCATTTTTTTAATTTGGAGCAGCACCATTTGAAGGTGCTCCTCCATCAATTCTATTATGTTAAGTTCCATTTGATGGAGCTTCTCCATCCTGTGCATTTAGCTGGATGTCTCCTCAGGCATCAAAGTAAAATGAGATGTCTGAGGAGGGGGCGATTGCATTGACTGCAGAGCATCCTCCTCCATGCGTCTCTTCAATTCTCGGCTCATCCACCAAGATCTAATTTTTTGATCAGCTGAAGGGAGGTGATCAAATGGATCCAAAGCAGTTTTTATACAGAGTATAGCTAAATCAGAAGCAATCAATCATCCAAAGGACGGTGATCAACCGGTGTTCGTGCAAAATGTTACAGTGGCAAGCAAAATGTTGAGCGGTCGATCATCCACTACGTTGGTGATCGATCGGCATTCCAGAAAATAGTTTATTCTGAAGGTTTGCGGTCGATCGTCCTCATGAAGGTGATTGACCAGGAAGTTTGATAGTTGCATGAAAATAGTTAGTTGTCGTTTGAAAATGTCTACTACCCCATTTTTACTAGTAGGTTGGGTAGTATTGAACAAGTGGAAGTTCCATGGGATGCCACCTCCCTAATTTTTTGCCTATAAATACTGAGCTTGGGAGCTTAGTAGTCAGAGGAAGAAACTTTTGCTTTGTAGAGCTGTGTTGTTTGGTCGTCTAGAGAAGAAGAGCTGCAGTGCTGCTGGAGAAGGAAAAAGTAAATGATGCATAAAAATAAATAATCTCCAACTTCAAGTCCTCTAGCTGCTCTTGCATTTACCTAGAATGGGAGGGGGTGGTTTGAGGTGAATAACTAACTCAGTAAGTTATATCTAGACTAAATGCAATGCATACGAAAATTAGTCTTTCTCTCTTTTAGAAAATAATGTCATGCTTCTCTTTTCACCATACATGGAACTCTTTATCATTTTATAAACTAGGCAAAAGGCCATCAACGAGGCTTTTATTAAAATCATGTTGTGTACATAGAGATTTATACATCAAAAATATGTCCACATCGTTTTTCGAACTAAAAATGCCATTAGTGAAAAGAGATGGTCACACAATGACCCGTCCGGCACTTATCAAAGAATAGGTGGCCATCTGTTGATGACAAAACCTTATGAGACAGATGAAATAGCAATGACGGCGATACGAAAATCTAGTGTGTCACCCGAGTTGCCAGCGAGCTAAAGTTCCACATCGACACAACCCGTACGATCAAATAAAAAGGATGTTGTTGCTCGCGATGGATTGCTCCTCAACTAGCTACCAACAAGTTCTAAATTGATGGGGGATCTCGATGAGTTGAGCTACGAGCCATCACGCACCCATCAAAAGGAATGGTACTAGGAATAGCAAAACTCATCAATTGACAACCTTTCGATTTGTGTGACTACAACCCTGGCCAACTTCTGGGGCTCGAAATCCAAAGATGTGTCATCACCGTCCCATCTCCATTTTGACTTTCAGAGCTCAAAACCCGAGGACATATCACCAATGCCCCACCCCCATTTTGCACATACAAATAATCAACCTTCACGCAGTAAAAGGTTTTGCGGGATAGCCTCGTGTGCTTTGGTGCCAGAGTGCTCAAAGTATCGAGAGGATTCATCCTTCCGACATTTATAAAGATATCAAAAGTGGAATCCCACGTATAGAAAATAACGTGAGAAAACATACATATATTTAAAAACAGATGTGTTGTCGAAACATTCCCCGTCGGATTTTCAGGTGTGGTATCCCACAAAATATAGGTTTTGAAATCATGATGCGATGCAATGCAAAATGTATAGAAATCCCTACCTTGACGGTGGTCTCTCCCTTTATCCGAAGTAGTAGCAACCTTAGGTGTCTGCTCGAAGTTCACAAACTCATCCGTGCCTAAAACATATCAAACATGGGAATTGTCATCCCTTAAACTTGAGGAATAAGTGGAAGTGTCCTATACCGGGACTAAGCTTAACGTCTATCTTCATGCAACATAGAACAATAACTATAATATGGAAACAAAAGAACATATCCTTAACACAGTTTCCATAGCACACAGTTTCACCCTAAAATCCTAATCATTACCGACCTCATTATCAAGCTTTTATGAATTGGAGTTTATCATCGTATAGCGAAACTAACCAAAACAGAGCATCAATCATTATGTCAACAGTTCCTTATTAACCAATATAATTAGAAACCAACACTCCACTTATCATTACCTCCACGGTTCACATAAAATGTAAATAACCCAGCAATAAAACCACATGTCCTCAAGAGTTTCCACATAACAGCATCAAGAAAGGACCCACAACAGTTTCATCATACTTAACAGAACTTCAACCCAGCTATTATCATAATAACAGAACTATCATTAATATCTAACAGTGAATCGAACCCCATCTTCATGCTAGTACACAACCTACAACTAAACATAATCTAGTGTAGCTAATAGAACAGAACTAGCAGAGCAATTACTTCACAATTCATCAACATAACATATTCTCAGCACACCAACAACATATCCTCGAGAGTTATTAACAAACAACAAACAAAACTCCAATCCTCAAGTCATTTTTAGTAAAGCTATAAGCATAAAAATAACCATAACAACAACTACATATCCTAAAGCATCATTTCAAAAAACCGTAACAAAATAGGGACAAGTCCTCGGAAGTTATCATCAAAAGCACTAAACGGACCACAAGGCACCTTGCCTTGTAGGCTGAGAGGCCAAAAACACACGACATTACTTACAGTGAGTTTTAATTGGAGAAACCATTCAGCCGTGACAAAACAATCATCCTGTAGCTTATCTCTTCTCTCGAAAGCTCAGTCTCCTTGTTGGAGCTATGGACAAGCTCACCTCCGTTATCTCTAATAAAACAGTTCAGCTCATAAATGCTCTCGTTTTATACCCGCGATTTAGGGTAGGAAGCTGGGTGTTCAAGTTTCAGACTACACCATAAAATAGTCACGCAGAAGCATTGCTCACTGCGGATGCCAACGCTGTAGGAATGGGCCTCTTTCCTTTGTCAAATTAATGACCAATATGACTACATTTCATACATTTCGTGACTGTGTACACTTTCACGGATGGGTACGCTCCTGCGCCAGTCCTTTCCTTTTGGACTTGTAACCAAAATGACATCTTTTCCTTTAAATTCAAAAGCCAAAACAATGATGTTCCGCCCAGCCCATGCATTTTCTTTAATCGAACGACCTCATTCGACTTATAGCACGACCGCATTTCCCTTCCACGAGGAATCTTTCCATGCCATTGAGGCATCTTTCCGCGCATCCTATAGTCTGTGCTTGATCACACTACCCATTCGACGGTCAATATCCAATCCACTCCTTACAATCAATTTCGTGGATGAATTCTATTTCGCGAACTTCATCTAACAGCTGATGCTTCATCCTCTCTTCACTTCTTCTATCAAACGATCAATCCTTCTCCCAAATGGAATCTTTCTTTTCGTGGAAATATTTTCTCTATTCAAGCCCTCTAATCCGACGGTTGACGCATCAACCGATCATCTCATCCAATGACTAACAGCTTGTACGCCTCTTCTAGTCATTCCACAACATTTTACTTCCTTCCTTTCATATTTATCTTTTCGTCCGATTAAATTATCTTTTTTTCCCTTACCTTTCCATTATTCTAAAACCAACACTTAATCATGATTTCCAAAATCGTTAATGTAATCCAAAAGTCGTGATGCCTTAAATCACTTTTAATCTAACAAATCATAAAATAATATATTTCACTAGATTTATTTCCTCAATTTATTTACTGCTTGATAATACCCAATCTTACCAAATTTGACTATTTGATTGGAATTTCACACGTGGCCGCTATCCGACAAATCGGGCAAACTTTTCAACACCTTGATCAATTTTAACGTAAAAAATTCACATGTGAAATTTATTATTAAAAATGTCACAAGTTTTGCAGGTTGATTGTGGATGAATTGACTAATACTGAATATTTTATTCCAGTTAGGATGGATTTCTTTTTAATGAAGTTGAACAAGTTAGATATAGAGAACATTGTTCGTCTTCACGATGCTCTATCAAGTATAGTGTAAGATAGAGATCTAAGATTCAATTTTAAGTTTTGAAAAACTCTTTAGAGATCTTTGGGCACTGAACATAATTTAAGCATGACACATCATGCTCAGATAGATGGTCAGTTTGAGAGTATGATCCAAATTCTCGAGAATATGTTGAGATTTTGCATTCTAGATTTCAGTGATAATTGGGAAAATCACTCTCCACTATGAAGTTCATTCATAATAACAAATATCATAGTAACATTGGTGTTTCGTCATACGAGACATTATATGAGATGTCGTAAAAATCAATCTTTATGTCGAGATAAGGCTGAGGAGCGTGTGAAGCTAGATTTGATTTAAGAAACGTTTGAGAAGGTTTAGACTATTGAAGATTAGCTAAAGACAATTCAAAGCCGACAGAAAACCTATCAAAATCTCCTAATAAGAGAAGTGAAGTTTGAAGATGGTGATCTTGTGTTTTTGAAAATTTGATCGAGACATGGTGTTAACTATTTCAATGTAAAGAGTAAGTTATCCCCAAGATATGTCAGACCATTTTAGATTATTAAGCGACTGAGATAAAGGCATATCAATTGGATCTACTGCCGCAGTTGAGCTACATACAAAATGTCTTCTATGTTTTTATGTTGAAAAAGTATATTTTTGATCCATCGTGTTTTGTCTCCTGGACTGATGTGCCATTCATGAAGATATTTCCTATGAGGAGGATCCTAAGAGGATATTGGAACATAAAATTTGATTTTTATGTTATCGTGAAATACCCTTGGTTAGGGTTCAATAGAGAAATCACAGTGACAAAGAGCCTACATGGGAGATTGACACATAAATGAGAGCCAAACCCTCACTTTTTTGGTGGCACCATGGAGCTTGTTCTAAATTTTGGAGATATTTAAGAGTAGGAAAATGTGAAATCCAATAATTTATTTCAAATTTAAATTGTAATTTAGCCGATACAATTTTCTCTTCTCCTAGCTTGACAGGCTTCCATTAATCGTGGTTTGAAGACAATATAAACAATTTTTAACAGCCACAAATTCAATTGTTCCATTTATGAACAAAGGGATAACCATTGGGTGATTGTGACCGGTGGTGGAGGCGAGAAGGTTTTGAGGGATCTGCTGTTAGATCTGTGAACGTGATCAAGTTCTATTGGAGAATTGACAATAAATCGAACATAATTATATCGTTTTATTGTTATATATAAAACCTTTGGAATTTGATAGGAGAGTTTAATTTCTAGTGCAAGAGCGCTTGTTGAAATAGAGTTGGAAATCTTTGAGAGGAAGCGTGGGTTTCACGAAGGTATGTAATAAGTACCCCTTTCCTTTCAAAACTTGCTGTAAGAATTTGGATTCTATACGGGGGATTTAATTTTAGAGAAACCAAGTTTGGATTTCGGTCTGGAGTATTGACCTAGTGTCGCCCGAGAGATTGCGGTTGGCGGTGCTATGTATAACTCGATTCTCTCTCTAAATCGTTAGAGGAATCTTTAATGTTTTAGTACAAAGGTGGGGTTTAAGAATTGAATCATGAGTTATATGGGTAAAAATCATGTGTCAGAATGTTGTTAAAATGCACCACGAGTGAGGTTATACGTATATGCCGGAAACTAAGGAAGACACCGTGAGTTTTGGAAGAAATTGTCGGGCATCGGATGGGAAAACCAACAGAAAGCTCAACACCTAACCCTAACAGCAAACCCCCCACTATGGTTGGGCTGCTTGGACTTATTTTTATTTATTTTTTATTCATTATTATTAATTATCTATTCATTCTAATATGGTATAGCCTACGTGCAGTGCAGTACTCTTTTTCATTTTATGGTTTGCCTTAGAAGGATCTTTTGAGCTAAGATCTTTATTTGACTGAACTTCATCTCTGGCATGAAAACATTAATATGGAACTTCAAGGTATTTGTGCTTTGACAATGATACATCCAATTGAGGTAGAATTTATTTTTATATTCACATAACATGTGTTTTCATAAAAAATTATTCTATATGTACACTTTTCACTTAATATATTTTTAGTTGCACATGCACATTTATTTTTGCTAATCAACTTGATCTTGTGAATCAAGTTTATTTGATCAATGAGCCCCTTGTTTGTTACACATATTCGATTGTTAGAGGATATATTTGTGTGAAATAGAGTAATTGGACAACTTGATTGCGCTGTGCCCCTGAGTGCAAAATCTTAAATCTAATAAGGGTTATTATTGGTTTGCAATCATCCAATATAATCTTTAAATTTTATATGTCTATGATATAGCGTGCTTGGAGTCCGTGAGTGACTTCATTTTCACTGTGATATTATTTTATTCAATAGTGACTTATTTTGTTATGTACAACATTATAGTGGATTATTTTAACTTTTGTTCCACTATATGTTTTTCTTTCAAATTTTATTCCATGATTTTACTTAGTATTCTCACTTATTCTTCTAACATATTTATTATATGTAAAATTTTATCCCTATTAAATTCAGTTGACTCACCCCAACGACATCGCTTTGAAGTCATAGTCAGGGAGATATTCGATAGTCATCACAGTTCTTGAGAGAAATTTTCTTTTGAACAAGATATAACTCTAGTTAGCTTACTATATTTTCAGTTAGAATACATTGTTCTTTTTTTTTTTTTTTTTCATATAGTTTATTGGATTTATATTATTACTTAGTCTTTTATGTTAGGATTGAATTTTCGGGTTAGCCCTGTAATATCCCGACTTCTATATCGGAATTTAAAAATGATTAATTGGAAAATAATTGGGGATATTCGAATTAGTCGAATAAATTATCGGGATATTACTAAGGACGTAAGTGTTATATATGGACTGAACCGGTTTTGGTTCGGCTTGGTCCGAAGCTCGATTTTAATTACAAATAAGGAAAATAAATAATGAGATTAAAATTAGAATGATTAAGAAGTGGAAAATTTTAATAAATGGAAAATGGAGAAATTAAAATAAAAGAAAAGTAGAATTAATGAAAAGTGAAAAAAAAGGGGAATAAACTGGTTCTTTCTGAACCGGTTTGGAATTTAAAAGAAATTGGCCTTCGGCCATTTGAGAGAGAGAGAGACAGAGTTCGGGTGAAAGAAGAGACGAAGGGAGGGAGAGATTGGGACCAGAGGGCAAACAGAGGCGACGAGGAAGATGACGTTTGCGTCGGAACGGCTCTGGATGGCGCCGGGTGCGAATCCGGCGAGTGTGCGAACTACTGGGACGCGATGAATGGCGAGCTAGGGCTCGGGTTGCACCTCGCGGGACGATTCCTTCGGTGAGCTGTGAATTCATTGTTAAGGTAAGCCATTTAATTGTTATGCGTTTTCTTCTCTTGAAATCCTGTCTTGGACAAAGTTAGCCGGTGGTGTGAAGGAAACTATTGGGATGAATTGGGCAGGGAGGAATTGGCGATGGCAGGGGCGAATCGTTCATGCTGGAGTGAACTGGAGCTGGTTCCTCCAGCTCCTCATCTGGCAAGCCTTCCACGCTGCAATTTTGGGTTGGACCACCCTTTCTTGATTTGTGCAGTTATCCTCCCGTCAGTGGACTCTTCTCCTCTGCCTATATAGGAATGGCAGGGTGGGGGAATTTGACAGTGTGGCCGAGTGCTCTAGAGGTCGAGCCAAGGAAGAAGGAAAGAAGCTGTGAAGACAGTGAAGGAGCTGGAGGCTTCTTCTCAGGAGAACTCTGGCCGTGAGCTTCTGTTGAGCTTCTTCTCTGTTTTGTTAAATTTGGATGTCTGTTCTCTGTCCTTAATGGGTGCCCTTTGTTTTCTATGTACTGCTCTGTTATTGATCAATAAAGTGGATAAATAATCTCTGTGGTTGAAAGGTTTATCTATGTGTGTTAGTATTTGGTTTGATGTTATGCACTGCTGAATATGTTACTTGGAATTGAGACTATTACCTTGAGAAGTTAGATGTTAGGTTAAGGGATGTTTGAGGATTTACAGATTGGTATGTGTTCAATTTTTGCTTATTGGATATTGTAAGGGTTTCTCTTAGTAATAAGGAACAGTTGGTTGCTTTGTTGATCATTGTTTTGAACTGCAGTAGGATGTTTTATAACAATTTAGATAATTGACGGTAAAAGAAAGAAAAAGGCAACAAAGGAAATGAATTGAAAGTGTTCTCTAGTGATTGTCCATTGTTGGCATGCTTATTGGATGTTGTTAGATGATATGAATATGTACGGTTCTCTGTTGGATGTTATGGCTTGGTATTGTTAGATTTAGAGAATGAGTAACGTCCTGTATTTCATTGTTGAATGTGAGGCTTGGATGATTAAGGATATATGAAGTTGACCTTGTGAATTATTCATTCACTAATTTCATGTTAAGGTAGGAGTTAAATGGTTCTCTACTCTGCTGTGGAAAATAGGGTTTTATGATAAAATACTATTTGGTTTTGTAAATAAAATTCTCTGTATTATCCTGTCACATTGATGGAATGAGCAACTAAAATTGTTGCTAGTTAGTTACGCATGTTGGCTATGAGACTCTTATGGAATGTTAAGTTATTCTGTTCTCTATGAGTGGGTTCTAATTAATGGACTGAGATTGATAATGGTCTAATAATGTTCATTTAACAGTTTTTTATGGTACTAAGTTGATTGACATAATCGCATTGATGACTCTAGGTAAGTTGTTACTTACTGTGCTTTGGTCTTCGGACCCTACATCGCAAGAATTATGATTGTATGCTGTGTGTTTACTAGATTTATGTTCTTTTAATGATTTGTTTACTTAAACATTTATATCATCATATAGGGTTGTATATATTCACGAGCATTATGTATGTCATCCTAATATACATAAATAGGCGTGTGGGGGTTCGGGTGAATTGTGACTTTCCATATGGTATATTCCTCCCACATAGGGAGTGGTAGGTTTAGAAGTTAGCTATGTGGATTCTAGGGTTCACAATTACCCCGTTTTGAAACCCCCAACGTCTTCAACAAAAGTGAGGATACTTGCTTGTGAAAACAACCCCAATGGATATATCTCCTCGTCTAAGTGACTGGTTAGGCCAGAAGACTCTAGGGAGTATTCCACCTTAACTTCCATAAGAGATACGGTTCTCTTCTGGAATGCATTGTATGATCATGCATATCATCTGCATTGTATTTCATTCTATCATTTATTGAGCGTTAGGCTCATTAGTTTAGGTCTTGTGATGTAAGTATGTTCGGGCAACAGGTGAACAAGTCAAAGACAATTGATAAAGGATTTGCACGGGTGGATCTTGTGGCTGGTTAGGATAAAGAGTGTAAGAAAGAGAAAAATGTTTTATAAAGAGTTTTGTATTTAAATCGTAAAGGAAAAGAATGGTATTTACTCTATGTTTTATTTCTTAAAGTTTTTCGCTGCTATTCATAAAAGGATTTTATTACTTCTGCTGAAATTAATAAGTGTTTTAAGTAAAGAGTTTTAACGATCGAGTTTTATAAAGAAAAAAAAGCTTACTCTGATTTTATAAAAGAAAAAGTTTTAAATTACACGATTTTAAAGTAAATAAAACCGGGTCGTTACAAGCCCAATGTTAATTGGCCCAGGGTTTTTAATCTTTTACAAGTCTTCTGCTATTAAAGTATATAATCAACTTTAAGGGCTTGACGGTTTGGTCCTCTTACGGGCTGGGTCATTCTCCGTTCCGTCATAAGCTCATTTTGGCTTGGGACATTTTGTAACACCCTTCAATTTTTACTATACTATTTTATATAAGTTATGTCATGCTTGTATTGAATGTTGTTGGCTATTATGATTGATTTAGATTGTTGTTGCTAAGTAGTGATATTTTGGTTTTGGTAATTCATGGTTGTTATGAATTAGGAACTACTATTATGTTGATATGTCATGCCAAATGAGATATTAACTGTTTTATGTTGTTTTGGTATAAAATGATTCTATTGATAATATGTAATGGTATGTATGATGTCTCACTCATGTTAAGTACAAATACGAGCATGTAATGCATCACGAACCATGTTTCAAAAAAGAAATGAAAATGTTTTCATGCATATGATTTACATGTAAGAAAGATTGAAACGGAAATAAAATACAAAGTGGGCTGTTGTGGGTGGGTTGAGCCAGGCTGTCTCGAGAGGTAGACCAGATGATGTCTGTTCTCTATAGAGCTTGAGTTAGGATGTCATGAGGGGTGGACCAAATAGTGTCTACTCCTTACTGATGGTTGCCCAACGATCGAATGATCTAGTAAAAAAGAAATGGAAAATGGAAAACATAACAATACATGTTTTATAAAATGCATATAGTACGGTGCACATGTTCACATTTATGTTATGTCATATATTATTTATTGAGTATTAAACTCATAAATGAATCTTAGAATGTAGGTGAGTATATGATAAGAATATACGTACAAATTGATTGGACTAATCCAAATGTTGATGAAGTGTTTTACTGGGTGCGTGCTTGGCTTGTTGTGGTTGTACTAACCAGTGGGGTGTGGTGCATTTGATGGTTTTATGTTAATGTTTTGTTTAAATATGTTGAAAAACTGTGTAATGGACTTTCGTAAAACTGATTGGAAAGTATCGGTTATTTTGGAATTGTAAGAATATGTTTAAATGAATAGTTGGTTTTGTGTTAATTGAAAGTCTTCTATTGTGTTTAAAGTTTTCAAAGCACATTAAAAGATATTTCAAAATGTACTAATGATTTTTCAAAGTAAAATATGTACGTAACGTTTTTTTTTTTAAAGGTTACCCTATGAGACGTTACACATTTTGACTCTTCACTGGGCATCGAGGCTTGATGTGATGGAGAAGTTGGTGCTTCTTCCTTTTTTCTTTGATTATTTTATTTCATTTCTCTAATTTTTTCATTTAATTACGACATCGCATAAAATATGATATGTGTGAGAAATACGCAGGAAAAATCATTTTATCATCATAAATTAAGTGTGTGTATATATAAATCAATTTAATATTTAAATTTACGGTGAAATATTCAATTATCACTGAAATAAGGAATTATCTTATTTTTAAACATACATACCAAATGATCAAATTATTTGCTCATCATGCAAATAGCGTAAGTTAGGGGTGGGCAATTTGGGTTCGGTTCCAGTTCCGGACCGGTCGGAACCGAATAGTCGGTTCTCGGTTCCAAGAAGTTGGTATCGAACCCGGAACCGATGGGTGCCGGAACTGAACCTAGAATCGACCTTGGTTCCAGGTCCGGAACCGGCGATTCTCGGTTCCAAGACTCTGCTATTTTTCTGCCCAGTCCTGCTTGAAAATCTCAGTAACATTACATATAGATCTATTATAATTCTTCTGATTCACAACTGTCAGTCAACATTACATATACATATAGATCTGTAATGCAATCTGCAGGCTCGCAGCTTCTCTGTCATCAACTCGTCGTTGTAGCTTCTCTGTCGTCGTCGCACGCACCTTCGTAGTCGTCGTCGTCGTCAGGTCGCCTTCTTCTCAGGCTCGTCGTTAGGTCGCACCTTTGTACTCGTCGTCGTCAAGTCACCTTCTTCTCAGCTTCTCTTAATCGGTGCTCGTCGGTCGTCGCAGGCTCGCAACTTCTCTGTCGTCGTCGCCTTCTTCTCGGTTCTTTCCAACATGTTGCAGAAAATTGGGGATTTGGTATGCGGGTTAGGGTTACAGAAAACCGGGGAAAGTAAGTGATAATCGGTTCTTCGTTCTTCTCCCAAATACCCGAGAACCAAAACCGATAATTACCAAAGAACCGAGAACTGATTATCACCCATTTGCGGAACCAAGAACAGAATAGGACCCAGAACCGAACTCGGTTCCGGGTCCGGTTCTTGGTTCCCGTCGGTTCCTGCCCACCCCTAGTGTAAGTATATTATTGGGAAAATGATAAATCAACCATCGTACTTTGTGATCAATGACAAGTCAACCATTAAAGTATTCTCGTTAACAATTTAACCATTGAACTATGTAAAATTGACGGAGTAAACACCGCGGTTAGGTTTTTTGTTAAATAGTGTTGTTGCTCCGCAGCAGAACGTTGTCTTTCCGCTACAGAACGTGAATCCTTGAAATATAACCCAAGAATGTCGTCGATTTGCAGACGAACGTCGTCAATCCGCAAAGGAACGTTTGCAAATAAAAAAAATTCATTGTCTTCTTCATAAAAAAACACAAACAAACTGTGATTTTCCCATAGACTGTAAAATAAGTCTAAATCATCCGAAAACTAAAAAATTAACATTCTTTTACAAAATCTTCTAAATTATAAAATCCAAAATCTTCTAAATCCATTATTTTACAAAATCTGAACTTTTCTAAATCCATTCTCCAGGAATATTAACTCTTTTCCATTGAAAGTCTCTTATAAAATCACGAGTTCTTTCAGTTTTTTTTTCAAAGGTATTTGTTATTTTTCATTGCGATTTTTAGAAACTTAAAGGCAATGTTCGTATCGGTGATGTCTCATAGTGCAGTGGTTAAGTTGTTAGCAAAAATACTTTGGTGGTTTACTTGTCATTGATCACAAAGTACGATAGTTGTTTTGTCATTTACCCTATATTATTAGATATCATGCAATATGTAACTATTAACTACATTAGAGAATATTTTTTGGTTCTTTCTAATTTTTTCTATCCTAGGTTAATATCAGTTATTGAAATTTAGCACAGACTAACCTTTTTGGATAAGGCTAGCACTAGGATGTGATATCGAAAAGGACCAGAAAACAAAAAGGTAAAAGAAAATTGATGGCTTGAACAACATAATGGATGTAGGCGACTTCAGTTTTATGATTAGAGCATAATATGTTGCCACAGTGACGAGTCTGATTAGAGTTGGATAGCTGTCATATTCAACAAGGTAGAAACTTCAACCAAGTAGAAACTTGACAGAAATTCTCAAATGGGGAAGGCGATCCCCGGATCAACTAACCATTACCAAAAACCTTCATATGTAAACAATTAGTTAAGCTTTTGATGTTATAATAAAGAATACAAAAAAATATGCATGAAAAGAAGAACATAGAATATGTAATTGTAAAGTGTTTTATAGAAAATCAATGATTGGTTTCTTTGATAGAGTGTAAAAGAAAAATTTTTGAGCTACTTTGATCAAAAAATGAGTTCACCAAGTACAATTTCTTTTCCTCCATTAATAATAAAAGTTCAAATATTTGAGTCGTAGAAATTTTTTTTAAATCAAACTCGATCGAGTAAATCAAACTTGATCGAGTCCAACTCACAAATTATACCACGTCAAGCAACATGTGGGGAAAGGGTGCTTAATCAATTAGGTGTACACATGCCATGCATATTATTTGACGTCAAAATGTCAACATGTAGGGCAATTGTTTGGTGCTTTATAATCAATATGTCAAAACTTGTAGGGAAATTGTTTGCTGCTTTGTAATGAATACGTGGATCTTTCGTGTTAGGTGAGTATAATTAGTGTTCAAGAGAGAGGAAATATAACAGGAGAGAGAGAGAGAGAGAGAGAGAGAGAGAGAGAGAGAG
>CM039481.1:12474038-12501882 GCA_022433065.1 Begonia loranthoides | reverse complement strand
GAGAGAGAGAGAGAGAGAGAGAGAGAGAGAGAGAGAGAGAGAGAGAGAGAGAGAGAGAGAGATTATTAAGAGAGAACTCAGCAGAGAGATTATTAAGAGAGAACTCAGCAGAGAGATTATTAAGAGAGAACTCAGCAAATGAACGTGAGCTCACGCATTGTATTGTACAGCTCTTTTTGTAGTGTAGTAAACAACACCTACATGTGAAGAAAGATACGACAGTAGTTGAAATAACTATAATTATTTATGAAGATTAGAAAATAAAAAGTGTTGCTTATACTTTTCGAATTTGATTACCCAAATTCTAACTTGCCATATTAGAAAAAGATAATTAAAAAATTAAATAATTTATATTTTATGGATCTATAGTAGGAATGTATGTTAAAGTTTTGATGACCGCATTCAATTTCTTCTGAGCCAAAAAAACTAGCAGTGTCACAAAAATTTCAAAAATATTATAGATATTTTTGCAGGAGTCTATAATGATAACAAAAGAATCGCGTACACTTCACATATGTGATCTATGCCCTTGTAAAGCCTAGCTTGCCTCACGATTTGCTTTAACGATAAAACTGCATACTTAATTTGTAATATCTGGGCCGAATGGCCCAGCCCATAAAAAAAAATGTAAAATCTGAATCTTTTTTGAAACACCCTATTTTAGGGGGGTGTTTGCCGAAAACTGGGGGAGGATCCCCCTATATCAGCTATAGGAGGGAAGAGATCGAGCTCCATTCGATCTCTCTCCCTCTCTATCTCCGATTTTCTGTAGCGCAAACGAGTGAAAGAGCTCTCCCTAGTAAGTAGAATCTCAAGCCCTAATTTGATTCTTTCCTCCGTGTACTCTGCTCATGGTCGTTGACTCCCTTTAGATCGGAGGACGTAGCTCCGATTATTCGGAGTCCTTTCCAACGGACAGTGGAGACAAGGGTTCCGATTCCACTATTGTTCTTCAACGGGTAAGCCCATTCCTTCCTCAAATTCTATTCGGCCTCTTCTTAAAACCACCTCAAAGGAACGTTTTTGTTTTGAAAGGTGCAACATTTAAGATCGAGTTGGGCTGCTTGAGTCATAGGACAGTGTAAGAATTCTTCAAGGAATCCAAAGCATTAAATTTAAAGGTATGTAAGATCAAATTTTTCAATTGGATTTCGTTTCTGATCACCGATGTTGGTCTGAAGATTTGATTAATATTTACTCGTCAATTTTGCCCTTTTAAGCTGGATTGTTAGATTTATATAAGATGTTGTGAATTGAGAATCTGGAAAACCTTATTGATTCTAATTTTTTTGCGAACTCCAGTCGGAATAGAACGTCAAACAGTGACTCAGTGTTAAATAAATTGAATACATAAGAGAAGAAAAAGATCTTCCTCTCTGTAGGTTGCAAGTCCAATTTTGGGCTGGGCTTGAGCTCTTGATTTGATGGCCTAATATGATCTTAGGCCATCTTGGGCCCAAATTAATCTGTCTTTGGGCCAGAAATTTAATCTGTTTTTTTTTTGCTTATTTTAGGATCTTTCTAACCCAATTGAAAATTTAATAAGATTGAGATTAAAAGTAAACTAACCAAATTTTCCTAACTCCAAATTTAGGTACCCAAATATTGGATTAAATTGTGGATCCTATAAATTGGACACTTTGAACAATTGGGCTTGGACCAGAATAAGCCACTTTGAGGTAGAGATTATTTTTTTTATTATGCACCACATTTGCATTTTTGTTTAAAAATAATTATTTTGAGATGCCTCTCTGATTTTTACGACGCATTAATTTTTCATAATCGTCGAATTATATTTTTATATATAAATAAATTTTCACACATTCCTTTGCACAAAATGTGTTTGCTTGTTATTGAATTTGGATAATAGGGGATTTTTTTAAAATGTCATTGGGTTCGAATCCCTAAAGTGTAAATAGATAATAGGACAGTTGTATGTGCCGTATCTTTGGGTTGCGAATCCCTAAACCTGATCAGGGTATTATTTGGCTTTTGTGATAGTCGAACATAGCTTTTACTTCCTTAAATGCCTATGACAGTGTGTTCGGAGTCCGTGAGTGGTTTCATTTTCACTGTAACTTTAATTAATACAACAAGGGCGTATTTTGACTACATACCACGTAATAGTGGGTCGTTTTAAGCACGTGCCTTTTTGTACAATTTTATTTCCAAAATTGAAATTTTATAAATTGTGATTTTAAATTTTATTCATGCTTAATAAAAATATTTCTTTTAAATCTGAAAATTTTAAATCCCGACTGAGTTTAGTCAACTCATCCCTTTAATAAAATTTTCAGGAAATTATCAGCCAGACTTCTAATTGCTAAGTCAATATTAGTTTTGGGCATAGTTGTTTAATTTCTATCATTTTATTAACTTTTCTCGAGAGACTTTTAGTGAGGTATATTTATTTATTTGAATGACTGTAAACCTTAAATGTTTAATTTCCTTTCCGCACAATTTTTCTTTTATTTGGATTATATTTCTTTACTATCTGATATCACTTGTTGGACTTGATAAACCACCGTTTGTTGGGCCTTGGCTATAACTAACATATTAAGTCTTCCGCTGTCAATTAATAATAATTTAAGAGAAAAAGAGTCGGATGATTTGGTCATTTGGGCCGGGTCGTTCCCCGTTTTGTCTCGGTCCCATTTGGGTCGTGACAGAATTTTTGGTATCAGAGCCAGGTTCCATTTTGAAAAGTGATACAATAAGATAGTATAGTAATATACAAGGATTTATAAGTACTGTGCATAATGACAAAGTACAAAAATTAATTGGTATTAAGGTGCTGTTAGAAAGACATCTTAAGGTTGTCCATTGGTAAATAAGGGCATTTCACTAATCGGACACAGATAATTTGGAGTGGTCCAAATTTAATTAGAAGTGATGAAGTGTACACTTTGTGAATTATTAGAAACAACTTTGCTGAACATATGAGTCTGCGAACTCTTCTGGGTTATAGGTGTAAGCCTGTGAAGTGTAAACTTGAGAAACCTATCATAGAAAGAAATCTAAAGCCTCATTTTCTTTCTAAAATTAAATGCTTACGTCTACATATTGGAATTTGTAAGTCTAAATTCGAACCTTATGTTTGAAGACTCTGATTCACAAACTGTTGGTAAAGACTTCTAATTAGTCCTTGTATTGGACAATTCGGCATTAGCATAAGTTTCTACATATATAGTTAGGAATAATTGGACCAAAGTTTAGAGTTATCCAAGTGGATCAATGACTTCAATAGAGAGTTCTCTGGAAGTGGCTTGGACTGAAACCACATAGGATGAGATTATAAAGCAATTATATGTTAGTGTAAGGCAGAGATGGCCCTTAGAGTGCTAAAAATTGGTTAAGGGTGTGGTAAAATAATTTGACTGCTTTTGGAGTTCTATTGTAGTATTGGGTTGGGTTTACAACCTTTTATTTTGAGAAAATGAGTTGATGTATAGTACAAGTCTCTTAAATTGAATTAATCATTAGAGTTGATAACATGGACTCAGTTTGAGATAATGTTGAAAAACAACTATTGCAACGCTGGTAATCGCCAGCATATGATCAATGTTTGTCATAATTTGGATCATGAGAGTGTGACTGTTAAGAAGCTAGAAAATTCCCTAATTTTGAGTTTTCCCCTAAATAAGAGATATGAAATGTGCGTCGTTTGTTCGATCTGCTACCATTATTGTTGATAGGCAGGAACTATCAATTGATCTGATAGTTATACCTATGGATCTAGTTGATTTAATCATAGGTATGAATTGGTTGATCTTATACAAAGCTAAGATTATCTTATTTGAGGAATATTACCCTTATGTTAGAAAATAGAAAGATCTTAGTATATCCATGTAATATTCGTATGTCTTCTATTAATCCTATTTTGTGAGCCTTTTTGAATGATCGGAGGAGATTGGAGTTGTACCAAGATATTATTGTTATTAGCAGTTATCTTGTTATGGTCAGACATGATTCTGATTTTTCAATGGTTTGTGATTACCTTGACATTTTTCTTGAGGATCTGTCTGGGTTGCCACCCAATTGTGAGATTTACCTTTTTCGCATTGATTTGATGCTCATCACTACTCCAATTTTGATTTCTTCGTACCACATGACTCTACTGAATTGAATGAACCGAGTGTTCAGTTGAATGATTTGTTGCAAAAATGGTTTATTCAAAATGGTACTTCATCGTGGGGTTCGCCCATTTCGTTTGCAAAGAAGCGGGATGATTTCGCTTCATGTATACATTGATTATTAGAAATTAAATCGTTTGGCAATCAAGAACGAGCATTTGTTGCCATGGATTAATGACTTATTTGATTGGCTTTGAGAATTTATGTACTTCTCGAATATTGATTTGAGATCAGATTATCATCAATTGAAATTACGAGAAAAAGATTTTTCGAAAGCATCTTTTTGGATTCGTTATGAACATTTTGAATTTATGGTGCTTCTATTTGAATTGACTAATGCACCAGTTGCTTTTGTGAATTTCATGAATCGGGTCTTTCGGCCATATCTTGACCAGTTTGTTGTGGCTTTCATTGATGATGTCCTGATACATTCTAAGACCCTATATGAACCTATAGAGCATCTAGAAATCTTTCTTCTAACGCTAAAGAAGTATCAGTTTTATACAAAGCATGAAAATGCAATTTTTGGATGATCGAAGTGAAATTTCTTAGCCATGTTGTTTCTCAAAATAACATTCAGTTAATCCAGTTAAGATTGAAGCTGTGTTAGATTGGAAGCAACCCGAAGATGTCATTGGGTGTGTAATCTCTTAGATCTGGCTAGTTATTATCGACGATTTGTGCGAAATTTTTCTTCTGTTGTTATATCGTTAATGTTGTTGACCAGCGACGATGTGAAATTTATTTGAAATGAAAAGTGTCAGACCACTTTTGATGAATCCAAGCAAAGTTTGACTACTACTTGGTTTTAGCAATACTTGATGAGTGTTTGTCTTATGCTGTTTATATTGATGCATTAAGAGTTGATTTGGATTACGTCTTAATGCAGCAGGTTAAAGTTATAATTTATGCATTTCAGCGGTTAAAGAAGTATCAATGTAATTATCCTACTCATGATTTGGAGTTTGCAGTTAATAAATTTTGCCTTAAAGATTTGGTAGAGCTATTTGTATGATGCTAAATTCGAGATATTTTGGATCCCAAAAGTTTAAAGTATCTTTTCTCACAACGTGATTTAAATTTTTGACAACGCCGTTGGGTTAATTATATGGAGAATTATGATTTCACTCTAGAATATCATCCTTGTAAGACAAATGTTGTAGCTGATATCTTGAATCGTTATCTTCAATAATCTCTTTCTTTTCTTATTTTGGGCGATGGAAAGAGATGTCTTATTATTGGAGATTTTAAGCTGCAATACTAGAACGATGGTCTTTCAATTCGAGTTTTAAATTTAATAATGACTTCTATACTTTGCAACGTGTGAAAGACTGGCAAAGTTTAACGATGTATTGAATGAAAGATTTGAGATTATTCAAGCTAGTGAACAGCTTAACAGTTGAGAGATCAATTCTGATGGACTCTTATTTTATAATAATCGAGTTGTTGTCTCTAGTGATTTGGATTGGAGGCTGGTAGTCTTAGCAGAGGGTCATAAGATCAAATTTACTATTTATCCTTATAGTACAAAATGTATCATGATCTAAAGCATTATTATTTATGAGTTTGAACGGATGTAGCTATGTATGTTTCAAGGTGTTTGACTTGTTAGCATATTAAGGCTGAACATTAGAGACTAGTTGGGTTGTTGCGGCCTTTGTCTATCCCTTAATGGAAATGAGACAAGATTATTTTGGGTTTCGTGACCAATTTGCCTTGGAAAAAAAAAACAATTTGACGTAGTGTGGGTGAGTGTTGATAGATTGACAAATCTGCACATTTTATCCCTAACATAATGGATTTCTTTTTGACAAAGTAAGTCAATTGTATATCAAGGGCATTGTTCGTCTTCATGGTGTTCCCTCGAGTATTGTTTCTGTTAAAAATTTAAGATCTATGTCGAAATTTTGGAGATTCCTTCAGAAAGCTTTGGCCACGAAGTTTAATTTGAGTATTGTATATCATCCTCAGATAGATAGTGTGTCAGAATGTACTTTACAGATTCTCAAGGACATGTTGAGGTCATGTATTCTAGACTTCAAGAAAAGTTGGATTGATCATTTGCCCCTTGTAGAGTTTGCTTATAATAACAGTTATCAGACGAGTATTGGAGTTTCACCTTATGAAGCTTTATATGGAAGGCCATGTCGATCACCATTATGTTGGGCTGAGGCCGAAGATCGTGTTAAACTTGCACCTGAGATGATTCGTGAGACTACTGAGAAGGTTCAAGTAAGTAAAGAAAGATTGAGAATTGTGGAAAGTCGTCAGAAAAGTTATGCAGATTTGTTGCGAAGAGAAGTTGAATTTGAAGCTGGAGATTTTTTATTTTTGAAGGTCAGGCTGAGAAGAGGTATAAGTCATTTTGGAGTTAAAAGGAAATTGGCTCCAAGGTGTATTGGTCCTTTCCAAATCATGGATAGGGTCGGCCCAGTGGTGTATCGTCAGCACTTGCCACCCCAGTTAAACTATGTTCATAATGTTTTTCATGTCTCAATGTTGAGGAAGTATGTTTTTGATCCATCGCATGTGATTTCCTATGCTGAAGTGCCTATCCAAGAAGATATTACTTCTGAAGAGGAGCTTGATAAAATTATTGGTCGTGAAATTAGAGTTTTTCGTCATCATGAAATACCTCTAGTTCGAGTTCAGTGGAAGAATCGTAGTGAAAAAGAAGCTACTTGGGAAGTTGAATCAGACATGATGACTAAGTATCCCCATTTGTTTAATGGTACTCTTGAGATTGTTAAGTGGGGAAGAATGTAATATCTGGGCCGAATGGCCCAGCCCATGAAAAAAAAAATTTATAATCTGAAGTTTTTTTGAAACACCCCATTTAGGGGGGTGTTTGCCGAAAAGTGTGGGGAGGATCCCCCTATATCAGCGATAGCAGGGAAGAGATCGAGCTCCATTCGATCTCTCTCCCTCTCTATCTCCGATTTTCTGTAGCGCAAACGAGTGAAAGAGCTTTCCCTGGTAAGTCGAATCTCAAGCCCTAATTTCATTCTTCCCTCCGTGTAATCTGCTCACGGTCGTTTACTCCCTTCAGATCGGAGGACGTAGCTTCGATTATTCGGAGTCCTTTCCAACGGACAGTGGTGGCAAGGGTTCCGATTCCACTATTGTTCTTCAACGGGTAAGCCCATTCCCTTCCTCAAATTCTATTCGGCCTCTTCACAAAACCAACTCAAAGGAATGTTTTTATTTTGAAAGGTGCAACATTTAAGATCGGGTTGGGCTGCTTGAGTCATAGGACAGTGTAAGAATTCTTCAAGGAATCCAAAGCATTAAATTTAAAGGTATGTAAGATCAAATTTTTCAATCAGATTTCGTTTCTGATCACCGATGTTGGTCTGAAGATTTGATTAATATTTACCTGTCAATTTCGCCCTTTTAAGTTGGATTGTTAGATTTATATAAGATGTTGTGAATTGATAATCTGGAAAACCTTGTTGATTCTAATTTTTTTTGCGAACTGCAGTCGGAATAGAACGTCAAACAGTGACTCAGTGTTAAATAAATTGAACACATAACAAAAGAAAAAGATCTTCGTCTCTGCAGGCTGCAAGTTCAATTTTTGGCTGGGCTTGAGCTCTTGATTTGGTGGCCCAATATGATCTCAGCCCATCTTGGGCCGAAATTAATCTGTCTTTGGGCCAGAAATTTAATCTGTTTTTTTTGGGGCTTATTTTAGGATCTTTCTAACCCAATTGAAAATTTAATAGGATTGAGATTAAAAGTTAACTAACCAAATTTTCCTAACTCCAAATTTAGGTACCCAAATATTGGATTAAATTGTGGATCCTATAAATTGGACACTTTGAACAATTGGGCTTGGATCAGAATAACCCACTTTAAGGTAGGGATTATTTTTTTAATTATGCACCACATTTGCATTTTTGTTTAAAAATAATTATTTTGAGATGCCTCTCTGATTTTTACGACGCATTAATTTTTCATAATCGTCGAATTATATTTTTATATATAAATAAATTTTTACACATTCCCCCGCACAGAATGTGTTTGCTTGTTACTGAATTTGGATAATAGGGGATTTTTTAAAAATGTCATTGGGTTCGAATCCCTAAAGTGCAAATAGGTAATAGGACAGCTGTATGTGCCGTGTCATTGGGTTGCGAATCCCTAAACCTGATTAGGGTATTATTTGGCTCTTGCGATCGTCGAGCATGACTTTTACTTCCTTAAATATCTATGGCATAGTTTATTCGGAGTCCGTGAGTGACTTTATTTTCACTGTAACTTTAATTAGTACAACAAAGGCGTATTTTGACTACATACCACGTATTATATGGTCGTTTTAAACACGTGCACTTTTGTACAATTTTCTTTAGAAAATTGAAATTTTATAAATTGTGATTTTAAATTTTATACATGCTTAATAAAAATATTTCCTTTAAATCTGAAAATTTTAAATCCCTACTAAGTTTAGTCAACTCATCCCTTTAATAGAATTTTCAGGAAATTATCAGCCAGACTTCCAGTTGCTAAGTCAATATTAGTTTCGGGCATAGTTGTTTAATTTCTATCATTTTATTAAGTTTTCTCGAGAGATTAGTAGTCAGACTGTGACGACCCGGTTTTTCATAAGCTTTTAAAAATGTGTAAAATTTAAGACTTTTGTAAAACAATTAAAATCCTTCATAATCAGAGTGCTAAAAAAGAGCGTCAAAATCTATTAATTACATTCGTTATGAAAATCGTTTATCAAAACACAGTGGAAGCAATAAATATTTATTTAAAACATAGCGGAAGCGAAAATATACTTATTAAAACATGCTAAGTAAATCGTTATGTTTTACAATTTACTTTACTTGTCTTTAGCCTGAACAGCCACAAGCTCTGCCCGTGTAAACCTTTCATCGACTGCTTTGTGTTTTGTTCATCGTTCTTCTCGTCAAACACGTATACCTACACCACAAGTAAACTGTAAGCCCAAAGGCTTAGTAAGGAAAGGGAATATGCAATATGATCATGCTTCTCTTTAGTTCACTTGGAATGGGTCCGCCCCAAACCAATATTTTCATTATGTTTCATTCATTCATTCATTATTAGTACATTGAGTTGGAAGTTGAAGGAACACGTATGTGATGGAATAGTTTGATCGGCTTCTCACCCTATGTGGGCTAGATCCGAACTACTCATCCACCCTTCAAGCCCCTATTGCATCATTCATTATCGTTCATTGCATTCGTTCATTTCATTCTCCTCACTCATGCATGTGAGTACCACCCTGAGGGTACTCCATACTTGTTTCTATTAACATGATGCTTGTTGACATAACATAAAAGAATTGGTAATTTAACAATACAAGTAACAAACAACGAATAGCAAGAATAGAAATAATGGAAATCAACGAAGACAAGAATATTATAATTGAAAGCAACATAAAAGTTAAGTGAAAACGACCATTGACATGCTTGATATTACCAAACTTACAATAAGAATATGGCAAGAATAATAAACTAATAACATACAAGATATCTAAACAAATTAAACATGTTTCGTAGTGTTACGAAAGCTTAGATGCAACTTAACAATTAAAGGAAACATGCTCAACAAACGACAATTGTAAACATGGTTGATTTATAATTATAAAGTATTAAACTAAACTAATTACATATGCTCATCTACACTAACTGACTTAAACATGCTTAATAATTAACAAATGGAAACGTGCTCATAAATTAATAATTTATCATCGCACAATCAATAAACTAAAACTAGCTTTGCATGTTCTTCTAAACAAAACAAAACACAAACTAATTAGAATATAAGCATGCTCTCAAACAATTGCTAGAAACATGCTTAATGAATCGATACCAACTAAAGTCCTAATCAATTATAAATGAAACGACTAACCAATCTTATACAATTGAAATTAACATTCAAATTCATTAAATTAACTAAACATGTAACATCCCATACTTTTCCCTTGGATTTATTTAACCTTTTTAAAATAGTCATAAAATTTTTCATTTTCTATTTTTCAAACAATTTAACCTATCAGAGTAAAACAAGTGACTTGTCAAAAATGATTTCCAAAATATTACTAGATAAACATAAAGTTTCCAAAACAGTCTCTTTACAGTTTCAAAAGTTTATAGATAGCCTACTAATATATTAGCAAAATACATATTTTTCATAGTCCCATTATATCAGTTATCCCACATCAAAATATCAAAATCTATCTGTGAAAATTCTATCATGTCATAAGTCCCACAATAAACTATCAACATCCATCTATGCTGAACCACAACTAACAAGTTTAAATGGCTGATAATCTAAAACGTCGTCTTGGAATACCGCCTCCACATTATTATTGTCATCCAACGCATTACCAACATAACCGGGGAAAACAATGAGCCTAACGCTCAGCAAGAATTAGAATGTAATGCAATGTTATGCAATGCATGACCATACAATACAATTTAATCCAAGAGTGCATACATGATAAAACACCGTGGGAACATGAGTAACCCGGTCAATCCACAAAGGAGCAATATATACATATCAAGGGGATTACTCAGGCCATATACACTCCTTTGTTACGAGAACATTGGGGATTTCAGAATAGGAGGCAATGAACCCTGGTATCCCATGTCGATAACGTAAGGTCTCTCTAATCCATCCAACGGATCTAATGACACTGGGTTGTCATTGTTCTCCCGAACTCCCACACGCCTATTTACATAGAATTAATATGACACACAAAGTGAAACAAGTCCATAAGCCCTAAAATGATGCATGGATATCAACAATTAAATCACAGAAATGATACAATTTACAACAACTAAATTAATCGTTCCTACACATGCTTTTTAAATAAAAGAGACATCACCATTCACAGTTCATACAAGTTGTACTAGCTATGTTTAGTTTATTAACATGGCCCGCAAGAACAAAATTCAACATAACATAACCAGCATGTTCCTTAATCCATACTACTTCCAATGAATTTCTAAAGAAGATAATGTCATTTTCAACTCATCCAATTTAATTTCATATACGTCCCACAAAGCAACTTTTAATATCATTCCAAGTTCACTATACATTCCAAAACAGAATACTCATCTGAATATATGCTTGCATTCTATATCTTGCACCTAACCAGAATTATCTCACTAAACTTATCACGTTGAGATAATCCAAAAGCAATAATAACTTAACATTTCTAAAGCAGGATTCAACAGTAGTATGTCAACGACAGTTCACCAAAACAATTGAAGTATATCTCAAGATTTATAATGTACACAGCAACAAGCATAACCCCGTGATGTAGGCCTCCACTAGCCACACATTATTCCAATTCTTACCTCTTTCAAGTCTTCAACGGTTAGCAACTTCTCAAGCAAACTACTCCTTTCAACAGAAGACACTTCAACTTGCAAGAGAAACAAACAAAACTCAGACAATACAGAATACACCTCCTTATTCATTGTAAAGAAAGGAACGAATCTTACCACTTTCTTCTTGTGAAATAGCGACAACTTACAACCAACCCTGTAACAGCGTTTTCCCCAATTCATTCCTACAACTTCTCTTATAGACAAAAAGAAGAGGTGGAAGACAGATGTGGTGAACTAGGAAGAGCCTCGTGGAGTCGCTTCCCATTCCAAAGGGAAGAGGTCCACTTACCTGGAGCCAAGCCAGACCTTTCCGCCACTAGCAGCTGAAGAAATCGAAGGGAATCGAAAAACACAAGAATTAATCATAAGATTTAAATGGGTATTTCGGACATTTTTTTACCTTTCGGATGTGGTGTGTCGTCCGCATGATGCATCCACAGTCGTCCGAATTGTCCCAAAATTTGGACAGAGTTATTGCGGATGCTATCTTTCCTCGTCCGCAGTCATCCGTAGCATCTCAATGCTCCCAGAAAATGGACAGATTCAAAACGAACGACTCTACTATCATCCACAGCGTCCTTAGGCGTCCGCATCTGGATAGCTTGGAGATTGGGATGCCAATTGCCATCCCAATTCGTCCTAAACCCCCAAATTTTACATTTTTCTTTAACTTTTTACACTATATATCAGTTGCCACATAACGCAAACCATATGATTACATCATCAAATATTATTACAACGTAATATATGGCTTGACACGGTATTTTCATATTTTTGGGACATTACAATCCACCCACCTTGCAAAAAATTGTCCCCAAAATTTAGTTCTGAAACAATTCTGGATACCGAGCTTTCATATCATCTTGTCTCTCCCACTTGGCTTCTTCTTCATTTACTTGCTTCCGTAAAACTTTCACAAGTGGAACTTCTTTATTCCTCAGCCTTTTTACACTATAATCCAAGATACGGAGTGACTTTTCTTCGTAACGCAAATTAGTATGCACTCTAATTTGTTCTTGGAGTCTAAAAGGAGTGGCACGACCAAGGCACTTCCGCAACATAGAAACGTGGAGTACATCATGTACGCCAGACATGATTGCAGGTAAACGTAACCGATAAACCACATTACCAATTCACTCCGTAACTTCAAAAGGTCCAATATACCGCGGATTCAGCTTGCCCTTACGCCCAAAACGCATAACTCCTTTGAAAGGTGATAGCTTTAAATAAACATGATCACCAACAACAAATTCCAAATCTCGTTGACGATTATCCGCATAACTCCTTTGACGATTCTGAGCAGCTTGCATGTGTTCATGAATAAGAGCTACTATATCAGTTGCATGTTGAACCATATCAGGCCCAAAATATTTATCTTCACCCACTTCACTCCATGCAAGAGGAGTTCGACATCTTCTACTGTATAATGCTTCATATGGAGCCATACCGATGGTTGCTTGGTAGCTGTTATTATAAGCGAACTCAGCTAACGGTAAAATCTTTTCCCATCCTCCATGGTATTCCAGAATACAAGCACGTAACATATCTTCTAGTATCTAGATTGTTCGCTCACTTTGCCCATCAGTTTGGGGGTGGAAGGCCGTACTCATTGTCAAATCAGTACCCATAACCTTATTTACACTCTTCCAGAAAACAGACGTGAATCGCGGATCACAATCAGACACAATAGATACGGGTGTACCATAAAGTCTTATAATTTCTTTCACATATAAGTCAGCAAACTGTGTCATCGTAAACGTCATATGTACAGGCAAGAAATGAGCAACTTTCGTCAACCTGTCAACAATGACCCATATTGCATCTTGGGTTTTTACAGACCTTGGTAGTTCAGTAACGAAATCCATAGAGATATGTTCCCATTTCCACTGTTGTATAGGCAGTGGTTGAAGCACGCCACCAAGCCTTTGATGCTCAGCTTTTACTTGTTGACAAATTTCACAGTGAGTCATATAAAAAGCAATAGTAGTCTTCGTTTTGGGCCAGAAATAATGTTTCCGTAGATCTTTATACATTTTATTACATCCTGGATGAATAGAATAACTAGATGAATGTGTTTCTTTCATAGTTGCTATTTGCAACAGTATTTCTGGAACATACCATCTATCCTTATACTTGAGAATGCCATCAACAGATAAAGTGTAATGGCGAAACTCAGGTAAAGTTGGATTAAGCTTGAAGTCTTCCCAAAGAGCGTCTTTCATTTGAACTTCTTTTGTACGTTCCAATATTGTGGGTTGAAGAGTTAAGGTAGATAGAATATCTGATAAATATTTCGGAATCAACTGTACATCCAGTTATTTCATATCTTTCATTAAACCAGCTGGCATCTCTTTACACGTCATACTCATCACCGCAAACTTACGACTTAAAGCATTTGCCACCACATTCGCTTTACCAGGATGATATTTAATCTCGCAGTTGTATTCTTTTACATATTCAAGCCAGTGTCGCTGCCTCATATTTAGCTCCTTCTATGTAAAGATGTACTTCAAACACTTGTGATCTATAAATATTTCACAACACTGCCCATACAGATAATGTCTCCAAAGTTGAGGAGTGAAAACTACAGCAGCAAGTTCAAGATCATGCGCCGGATAATTAAGCTCGTGCGGTTTGAGTTGCCTGGAAGCATACGCAATCACCTTTCCTTGTTGCATTAGCATTCCACCAAGCCCTTGTTTGGATGCATCACAATAGATACAGAAATTTTTATTCTCAATAGGCAGAGTTAATACAAGCGCAGTTGTTAACCGACGTTTGAGTTCTTGAAAACTCATCTCACACTCATTGGACCAACAAAATCGTGATTTTTTCTTCGTTAACCCAATTAAAGGTACAACGATCTTTGAAAATCCCTCAATAAAGCGTCGGTAATAACCAGCCAAACCAAGAAAACTGTGAACATCTCTTACACTTTTTTGTTGTTCTCATTCAACAATTGCTTGAATTCTTGCAGGATCCACAACAATACCTTCTTTTGATATCACGTGATCAAGGAAACAAACTTCCTTTAACCAAAAATCACATTTTGAAAACTTCGCGTATAACTGATGCTGCTTGAGAATATTCAAAGTGATTCATAAATGTTCAACATGTTCTTCTTCAGATCGAGAATAAACAAGGATACATCGATGAAAACGATTATGAATTTGTCTAGATAATCTTTGAATATCTGATGCATGCAGGAGCATTCGTTAAGCCAAAGGACATCACCATAAATTCATAATGCCCATATCTAGTTCGAAAAGCCGTTTTGGTATATCTTCTGGCTTAACTCGTAATTGATAATATCTTGATCGAAGATCAATCTTGGAAAAGACGCAGGCACCATTGAGCTGATCGAACAAATCATCAATGCGAGGCAAAGGGTATTTATTCTTGATCGTCACTTTATTTAACTCTCGATAATCCACGCACATGAGTAACGACCCGTCCTTCTTTTTCATGAATAACACCGGAGCTCCCCAAGGTGAGAAACTCGAACGAATAAACCCTTTTTGTACCAACTCTTCAAGTTGAGTTTTTAACTCATGTAATTCTACAGGTGCCATTCGATACGGATGCTTCACAATTGGTTCCGTACCAGGTTGTAAGTCTATCATAAAATCAATCTCTCTGACAGGAGGCAATCCTGGAAGATCATCCAAGAAAACGTCAGGGAATTCACAAACAACTTTTATATCCTCTACTTTGGCATCAACCTTTACTGTGGTATTCCATATATGAACCAGAAAACCTTCGTATCCATGTCTCAAAAGTTGATCTGCCTTAAGAGTAGAGATAATTGGTAACTTGCTCTTCTCTTTCATTGCTTGAAACACGTATGACTCTCCTTGTAGAGGATAGAATTGAACTTCACGTCGTGCACAATTAATAATTGTACGATGCCTATTTAACTAATCCATTCCCAATATCAGATCAAATCCTTTTATATCGATCACAATGAGGTAGCTTGAAAACTACGATTATTTATTTGAATTGCATAATCTTCAAGAATTCCATTTGCAGTCATGTAGTCACCAAAAGGAATAACAACTCGATAACCTTTTTTTGGAACTTTTGGGAAACATTTTGCTTTTGAACAAAAAGATGTTGAAATAAACGAATGAGTTACTCCAGTATCAAATAGTGTATAAGCCACTACATCATTCATATACGTTGTACCTACGTTACTTAGAGAGTATTACTACTACTGGAATTAACCTAATATGTTCGAGAATATATAAATGTAGGTGGTTAACAAGGCATATCTTCAATAACCGTGGGCAATTCATCTTCCTCATTCTCTTCTTCTTGTAAGGCAAAGACCTGCGGAGCTACACTACCAGGTAAAGTTGGGCAACGCCTTGCAATATGTCCCGGCTGTTCGCACTTAAAACATCCTGTTGCACCCCCTCGACACGGCCCAGCATGAGTCTTTTTGCACTTTGCTCATAGAACATGTGTAGTAATAGTAACAGGTCCAGTGGTAACTTTAGTGGCAGGACGTTTTTCTTGCCCTTGCTGCAAATCCTGTACAGGAGGTCGTCGAACTCCACGGTTATTCACTAGATTACTTCTCTGTTGAAAAGACTGATTTTTCCCCATATGTTGTGTAAATTCCCGTTGTCTAGCGGCTATATTTTCCACATCTTCTGCATCCAATGCTTTTGCTACTATCTGTGCATAAGGAACACCTCGGATACCTGACATTCGCACTCCCCGAAGGATTTCTATCTTCAGCCCTTGGACAAATTGTTGAACCTTTAACTCGTTATTCGTTGCTATATGTGGAGCAAATCGTGATAAAGCCTCGAACCGATGAATATACTCCGACACCATTCCTGTCTAGCGAAGTTTTATAAATTCCATCATCTTTTGGTTCTGGACTGTAAAACTGAAGTACTTTTTATTAAATAACTTTTTAAAATTCTCCCAGGTGAATGTCGCCAGATTCCAAGTTGTCTTGACAGAATCCCACCAGAACAGAGCATCGTGTGTCAGAAGATAAGTCGCGCACTTTACTTTTTCTGTCTCTCGTATTTCTGCATACTCGAACATTTTCTCAAGGGAACGTATCCAGGCTTCTGCTCCAGCAATATCGGTAATATTTCCA
Organism: Begonia loranthoides; assembly: GCA_022433065.1. NCBI lineage: Eukaryota > Viridiplantae > Streptophyta > Magnoliopsida > Cucurbitales > Begoniaceae > Begonia > Begonia loranthoides. The sequence goes on along the minus strand of CM039481.1, from coordinate 12,485,266 downwards.
TCAAAATTCGGGGGTGGAAGTCATTGAAATTTTTTCCAGCCAGCTTCAGTAGGTGGGGGTACCACAATAGCCCAATTATTTCCATACCCGTTCTTACCACCATTTCCTCCATTGCCACACTCTATAAGCCCTTTCAATTAACTGAGATTGTGGATCGATCACATCAGCAATGCGATTAAAAGCGTCATCTCGTTCATTAGGAACTTAATTGTTATGTCATGTTCTTCGTGCCATTTTAAAATTTTACTGTGTACAAGTAAATTAGAAATAATGAATTACTGTGCACAACAAAATAAAGTTAAACTTACATAAGGAGGAGTGTATTCCACGACAAGTATTGTATTATCAGCAGTCTTCAGAACCAATTTTTACATGGTTGTGCTCTGATACCAGCTGTAACATCCCATACTTTTCCCTTGGATTTATTTAACCTTTTTAAAATAGTCATAAAATTTTTCGTTTTCTATTTTTCAAACAATTTAACCTATCAGAGTAAAACAAGCGACTTGTCAAAAACAATTTCCAAAATATTACTAGAGAAACATAAAGTTTCCAAAACAACTTGTTTACAGTTTCAAAAGTTTATAGATGGCCTACTAATATATTAGCAAAATACATATTTTTCACAGTCCCATTATATCAGTTATCCCACATCAAAATATCAAAGTCTATCTGTGAAAATTCTATCATATCATAAGTCCCACAACAAACTATTAACATCCATCTGTGCTGAACCACAACCAACAGGTGGAAATGGCTGATAATCCAAAACGCCGTCTTGGAATATTGCCTCCACATTATTATCGTCATCCAACGCATTACCTACATAACCGGGGAAAACAATGAGCCTAACGCTCAGCAAGAATTAGAATGTAATGCAATGTTATGAAATGCATGACCATACGATGCAATTTAATCCAAGAGTGCATAAATGACAAACACCGTGGGACCATGAGTAACCCGGTCAATCCACAAAGGAGCAATATATACATACAAGGGGATTACTTAGGTCGTATACACTCCTTTGTTACGAGAACATTGAGGATTTCAGAACAGGAGGCAATGAACTCTGGTATCCCATGTTGCTAATGTAAGGTCTCTCTCATCCATCCAACAGATCTAATGTCACTGGGACGTCATTGTTCTCCTGAACCCCCACACGCCTATTTACATAGATTTAATATGACACACAAGTGAAACAAATTCATAAGCCTCAAAATGATGCATGGATATCAACAATTAAATCACAGAAATAGTACAATTTACAACAATTAAATTAATCGTTCCTACACATGCTTTTTAAATAAAAGAGACATCACCATTCACAGTTCATACAAGTTGTACTAGCTATGTTTAGTTTATTAACATGGCCCGCAAGAACAAAATTCAACATAACAGAACCAGCATGTTCCTTAATCCATACTACTTCCAATGAATTTCTAAAGAAGATAATGTCATTTTCAACTCATCCAATTTAATTCCATATACGTCCCACAAAGCAACTTTTAATATCATTCCAAGTTCACTATACATTCCAAAACAGAATACTCATCTGAATATATGCTTGCATTTTATATCTTGCACCTAACCACAATTATCTCACTGAACTTATCACGTTGAGATAGTCTAAAAGCAATAATAACTTAACATTTCTAAAGCAGGATTCAACATTAATATGTCAACGACAGTTCACCAAAACAATTGAAGTATATCTCAAGATTTATAACGTACACAACAACAAGCATAACCCCGTGATGTAGGCCTCCACTAGCCACACATCATTCCAATTCTTATCTCTTTCACGTCTTCAACGGTTAGCAACTTCTCAAGCAAACTACTACTTTCAACAGAAGACACTTCAACTTGCAAGAGAAACAAACAAAACTCAGACAATATAGTATACACCTCCTTATTCATTGTAAAGAAACGAACAAATCTTACCACTTTGTTCTTGGCAAATAGCGACAACTTACAACCAACCCTGTAACAGCTTTTTCCCCAATTCATTCCTACAACTTCTCTTATAGACAAAAAGAAGAGGTGGAAGACAGATGTGGTGAACTAGGAAGAGCCTCGTGGAGTCGCTTCCCATTCCAAAGGGAAGAGGTCCACTTACAAGGAGCCAAGCCAGACCTTTCCTCCACCGCCAGGACGTGTCGCCAGTTGAAGAAATCAAAGGGAATCGAAAAACACAAGAATTAATCATCAGATTTAAATGGGTTTTTTGGACATTTTTGACCTTTTGGACACGGTGTGTCGTCCACATTATGTGTCTACAGTCGTCCGAATTGTCCCAAAATTTGGACAGAGTCATTCCGGACGCTATCTTTCCTCTTCCGCAGCATCCGAATGTTCCCAGAAAATGGACAGATTCAAAACGGACGAATCTACTATCATCCGCAGTGTCCTTAGGCGTCCGCATCTGGATAGCTTGGAGATTGGAATGCTAATTGCCGTCCCAATTCGTCCTAAACTCCCAAATTTTGCATTTTTCTTTAACTTTTTACACTACATATCAATTGCCACATAACACAAACCATATGATTACATTATCAAATGTTATTACAAGGTAATATATGGCTTGACACGGTATTTTCATATTTTTGGGACATAATAAAACATGCTCGGAATACTTAAGGAACTCAAACTAAACATATTCGGATTATATTCAAGAAGCTCAAATACTAGATTACATTTCCCAATTGATTGATCAGGCTTTTATTCCAATTAATTAAACATACTAGTTAATTAAACATGCAAAGAGTCCTATTTAATTAGACATGCTCGGTTTACTTAATTACGCTAAACATGCTTCTATAATCATCATCCTAATTTATCTACACATGCTAGATTTATGAAAATGAAGCAAGTATTAACAATTAAGAAGCTACAATGAATAATATAATGAATTGTACGGGAACTACAACAAGTGAATATAACAAATTGTACAAAACATAATTTAAAGTCTCTATTCTTTAATAATCATATGTGCATATCTTGTCATCCTTCATTTCGTCATTCTATCCTGCAAACTTAACGTTTCCATTCATCATTTAAGCATCACATTTCTATTAACGTAAAGAGAACTACAATTCCTAATCCAGTACCAAGAAACAACAATATCAAGACTAGATTTCAAAATACGAAACTAAACTATATAGGCATGTTATTCCAATTAAAGCTGAACATAACACACTAAATAAACCATAAACCAGAAATCTAATTAATGAATCACAATTTGAACATGCTCAACAATTTGATATAACGAGAATTATGCTAAATGAAATTACATCAATTCAATCTAGAGTATTTATCGCTCCTAACCAGAACCAAGGAAAACAACAATGAATTTATAGCAATTAAAACGGTTAAAAAAAAAGTAAAATTTCTAACTTATACAGTTCATTAATCATTCATGCACATCTTATCATTCTATAACTTTTCATTCGTTCCTTCATTTCATTCCTAAACATTTCATCTCAACATTTATAGTAGGAAAATGCACAAGAATTGAAACAACGCAGTAGCAAGTAAATCAAAGGAATTGCACAATGAATTCAAACAATGAACATCAAAGAAAGTCAATACAATTCACACAACTACTTGTGGGTAGGGCTTTGACGGCCAAGACTCTACCCAATCCTTACCTCATTTCTTTATTGTGCGTTAGCCCTTACTCACTGTCCATCTTCGTCTTTTCGATACCTTCATAAATTAGTAACATTTATCACTATTATAGTCGATTAATCAACGTATAAACATAGAGTTTGTTTCCTATTCTAAATCTTTAGAAATTCAAGGAACTCGTTAAAACAAAACGTAACATATCTCACTAAACTAATTCAATTACTAACATACGTTTATCAAAAGAATGACTCAATCTAAACAACAAAGCATATCATCAAAGCTGTAGCTACCCAGGTTTACTCTAAGCAACATAACACTTACGTACTTATCAACATCCAATAATAGTTAAGGTCATCCCATCATAAAGAGCATATAACCAAGTCATGTAGAACACTTAACTTAATTCTTAGTGCATGAATCTAACCCAATTTACATGCATAGCTTTTCCAACTTGTCCAACAACAATATATTCAAAAGCATAGTCCACAACCAAAGCCAAAAATGCAAAGTATATTTATGCTTAAATATTGAACCATAAGACAGTAGCTAAACCAATCCCATTACAGCGCAACATCAAAACAAACCACCACAATTTCTGCCTAACGTAATAACTAGCAGGGTATCAATCACCTATTTAGCACCCCAAAATCCATCCAGTTTGCAGATCAACACAATCAAAGAAGGGTTAGGTTACCTGAGGAAATCCGAGAACAGCCAACCCAAGTTGTCAAACCAGGTCTGTCATACCCAGGTTGGAGCACTCCGTCAGAGCTCGAGCCAAACCCCTGCAAACTGACCCGACGCTGGAAAAATGTCGTCAGCGGCGTGTGAGCCCGAGTCGTCCATTGCGCTGCACGCCGTCATCTCGCCATCGCCTCGCTGTTGCCGATCCATTGACGTCGGCCCACAGAATCGATAAAGCGTCAAAGTTCGACGTTGCTCCGATGCATCCCGCAAGCTTTCCCTTGTCGCCGCTTCGTAGCTGGCAGTTGACTCGTTTTCCGGATGTCGATTCGTCGCCGCGACTCCCCACCGATTGCTCTCCCTCATCTCGGCTCTCCATCTCCCTTTCTTGATCGCCGTTTCTCTCTCTCCCTCTCTCCATGTTTTTCTTATCTTTTAAAATAAAATTAACCTAATTTTTTCCCCTTTTAAGTGATGACCTAAACCGGACCAACAAAAAACCTGCTGAACCGGTTCTTCGCTGAGCCGGTTCACACTCCAAATTTTTAAATAACTTTCCTTTTATTCTAATTGATTTAATTCTATATTTAAGTCTAAATTTAATTATAATTCTCCATTTCGATTTTTAATTAATCTCTCACATAGTTACATCCCTAGTAATAGAATTTATCTTACATAATAATTTATTTCATAAATTAATATTTATTCTAATTACCTTAATTTTTCATAATTTAAAATGTTACGAATATGTCCTTGGTAAATTCGAATATCTCCAAATTACCCTCCAATTATACTTATTAAATTCCAATAAAAGTCGGGGTGTTACACAGACTCTCGTTACAAATCTTCTTTAAGGACGTGGAAGAGAAAATTTTGAAGATTTAAAAATTGATTCATTGTATTAGAATTTGTTTCTAAAACTGGATTGGACCACAAAGTAATAGTTGGCTAGTCCCAAATGAGAACTGAAATAATGAGAACTAAAATCGCACCATAAATTACTGCTTAGTTTCATTTCAATTCCAAAATAAAAAATAAAAGCAAAAATAAGAATTATTAAAATATATATCTAATATGCGATTTGGAATGATTTTGTTGGGTTTAAGCAGAACTATGGATTATTTTGAGTTGGTGGTAGGTTTGAATCAAATTTGAATTGAATTTATTTTAGCTCGGGGTTAGTTTGGTTTATGCAATTTTTAACACTCAAAATGTAAACCAAACCATGACTCATAATTTTACTACATACAAAATGTAGCACAATTTATATAAGGGTGAGAACCATATCACACCAAACCAAATGGTCAGTTTTGATTCGAAACACGGTTCTAGTCTAATTACTCCCATCCCCCACTAAATAAGAATGAAAATAAAAACAAATTTTATAATAGAAAAATATAAAAATAAGTCATTTTATCCAAAATTTATTCTCAGTTGTGGCCGTCTCTCTTCAACTATTGTTATCCAAATCTACATTTAATTGATATTCTAAGTTTTACACTTTTTCGTTTATTTGAAAGGCACCCGACCTTTTTAATAATTTTTTAGCAATATATTATTTGGAACTTTATCTCCCACCAGAGTTAATAACAATCAATTCCATTTTTGTTTTTAAAATTTGAAGGTATCATATCTCAATCGATTATTTCTCAGCCTGTGACGACAAATATGATTATAGGGTGAATGGGTAAACCATCAAATTTGAAGAGGCAGTTTACTTGTAAAATATAATACATAATTAAATGTTGCATGGCTTAAAACTAGAGATAACAAACAAGTGCCAAGCCCAGTAAACAAGCTTAACAAGCCGTGCATACAATATAATCAGGAACTGAACCGACTGTATTCAGTTTGAAAAAAAATGGATCCGAACCAAAAGTTATTAAGGGGAGAAACCATACCGAAACCAAAACGAACGTCCCTCAACTCATCCCTCATCCCTCAGCTTAAAACGACCGTTCTCAGCTTAATATGAATGTCTCAGATTAAAACGGATGTCCCTCAGCTTACACTTACATGCTTATAGCATAATTACGTTGAATTCTATTTATTCACTCAACATTTCGTAATTTTAAAAGGAATTCATACCTCTTCCTCATGAATTGTGGTTTCTTTCAAGTTTCATATCACTTTATTTCAAAATTTTTGACATAATAACATCTGGCATCTGTTTATTTATATATGTTCTCCTCAATACAATACATTATGCATCTATCCATAACCATTATTCTGACAATTTTGAAAAAACAACAACAAACAACAACAACAACGACAACTAGGTCCAGAATACCCAACTAGAAGACCATGATAAACAAGTGTACAATAACTATAACTCAATTCAAAATCTCAAATGCACAATTAATAATCAAATGTATAAAAATACACAACTATACAATGACTCAAAATTCAAATGTACATACATACAATTATACTTTTCAGAAATGGAAATCAACGACATTGAACGTCAACTTGTGGTTGATTTCAACATGAGAGGAGTGCTCGAAAAGGTCTTCTAGAGCAACTTTGTAATTTTTGTGAAGATGAAAACCTTTCTGTTGCTAACCACTGACTCTCTTATAGAGCACGAGATTTGGAATATGCCTATGGACAGAAATTGGCCAATTGGGAGGGAAAATTAGTAATTAACTTCTTTCAAAGCACAATGAATATAGTGTAGGGTGAAAATTTACCATATTTTATTTGTAGGGGTCATGAAAATTGTAATTGTCTCAGGTAACATCGTTTGATAGGTGTAATGGTGTGTAGGTCAACAGAAGACATGAAACATTTTTGCTTTGGGTGCATTTAAAAATTGAAATTAAAACCATATATTATAAGTAGACAAGAGGAAAAATATTGCATGAAGGAATAAAAGTGCCTTACATGGATTCAACCAAGGCTCATAAGCGAGTCCCTCAATTGTACTTTAAGATACTCCTCTTCATTCAAAGTGTTGCACTGCATATAAAGAACGCATTCACTAGATTTATTTTCCACAACAACGTCCCTTTTGCTTTGGAATGATGAAGGTTGTTATTGTGACAACATCGACATTCTAAAAAAAGACAACATGATGCATGATTACATGATACTTCAAGCATACAATCAAAAGTAAAACTAAGAATAACTTTGAAATGATATAGTTTCCTATCCTAGTGCCAGGAAGAATGTCACATGTCTCCACATTTTTCTAACTATTTGCATGTGCCAAACTCAAGAACTCCTCCATTAAGTTCACAAACTGCAATGAATAATCAGTCTAACCTTGACCTTCAGACTAATAAGTGTAAATTTGACACATTGTACAAAACCAAATTGACGACATAGCACGTGCAATTTTATCAATGAAGCAGGCTTTGGAACTGCTTCCTTCGATGGAGGACCCATTACCAATATCTTCTAAACTTTGTTAATGGTTGGAGGAAGGGACAGTTGCCTGATGATAAGAGAGTTGCACTTTTGTAACATATCGTTATATCTAATTTAGAGAGCCTAAACCAACAACTAACTAATGCATACATTGCATAGATGGGAAAAGGAAAGTGCATATAAACTAAAAGACTTATTAGCATTTGTCTGGTTTGGCTATAGAAGATGGAGAGGTTAATGGATGGGCTGCATGAGGAGTTGCTAGCGGGCCTACTGGAGGAGCTGTTGGACTTAGAGCTAGTCAAGGTCGGGGTTGTTGGGGCCATTGGGCTACTGGCGGAGCTGCTAAGGGAGGAGTTGTTTGCTCTGGCTAGGTTACTGGCGAGACTACTAAAAGAGCTGATGGAGGAGCTATTGGCTAGACTGCAAGAGGAGCTGCTCGCTGATCCATGAGCCTCCTCAGCTCATCTTTTATATGTAGTAGAGAGGCCTGACTATCACTAATCTCTTGTCTATCCAACTTGCATACAAGCCAATTCCACTTTTCTTCACTGATTAGTACTGTAATATCCAGGGTTTTCATTAGGGTTAAGTCAGGTAAATTATGGGATAACTGCACTTTGGATTGGTTTAAACGACATTAATTGGCGAAAAGAGACGTTGTGAACAGTGGATTTGTGGATAAGATTGTGCCCGCGAGTGTGTTGGCATTAATAATAATTAGAATTAAGGAAGGAAACACCGTCATTTGATGAAGAATTGGGTGATCACTATTGATCGTGGGAGCTTAGGCATCCGCAGAAGGGATTACTACTACAAAGATTAGGATAGATGATGACGTTTTGGTGAGAAGTGTGCGGAGGAGTTTAAGGAAAATATTGATCGAAAGTGTTTTAAGTCATAGAATGAAGATTAGGAACAGTTGAGATTGTTTAGGATAGTAGAAGATTCCTTAGCGGGAGTGTGTGTGACCGTTAGATTAAGTGGAGAGATAGAACAAGAGCCGTTAGATCATTAGATAGGAGGTGTTTCGAGTGATAAAAGATTCCTTAGTGGGAGCGTGTGTGACCGTTAGATTAAGTGGAGAGATAGAACGAGAGCCGTTAAATCATTAGATAGGAGGTGTTCGCGAGGGATAAAAGATTCCTTATGGAAGGGTGTGTAGCCCTTGGATTGAGAGTTTGGGAATGTTGTTTGTCGTCAGATGTAGATGAAGAAGATTAGAGACGTGTTTGTGGTTTAGTATGTGTCAATAAGTTAAGTTAGACGTCGTCGTTTTGCGGGAGGTCATTAAGTTGGACGACGTCGTTTCATGGATTTAGCACAGAATGGCCCGTGCCCGAGGGAGCGAAAGCATTCGCAAAGTGACGTGGTAGCTGTTGATTGGCTGTTGATTGGTTGTTGATGGAATATTCGCTGGAATATTCCTAGTGGAAGGAAATGTAGCTGCCGCGGAAGTGTTGCGGAAAAATGACAATCTGCTGTTGCGGAAGTGTAGGCTTCCGCAACTGCAGATTGTCATTTTTTCGCAACTTTTGAACAATTAAGAATATGCATATTCTAGTTAGGCGACGTCATTCTAGTCATACGAAAGGATGTTAGGTTGCCTTTTAGTTAAGAAAATAATGTAACATTGAGGATATGTTACCTTGAGATATTTCTAGATGTGAATAATGAGGAGAAACAGTGACTTAGATTTAAATGGAAACAACATATCTAAGGAAAATACTTTAGAAAATTCTAATGAATTTTATATATTTGAGTCTTGAGTTGAAACCTCAGAAGCCGCGGGTGAGGTGAGCCATCTCTTAAACCCTTGGGTAGATTTTTCTCCAGAGTTGCCAAGGTAGGTTCTCTTCTATTATTTAAGGTTATGTTGACAGTAGGTAACATTAAAGTTATTCTTTTAATATTACTTGATTGCTTTTAAAGAAGAAATCAACGTACGAGAAGAATTAGAGAATCAAACCTCTAGTAGAGAATTCAGGTAAGAAATGTTGCATGTGTTTGTCCTCTTTGAAGACTGCAACACAGAATGCTAGGTTTAAGATAATGTTGTTTTACAGTTTCTGTTATATGAAGAAAAGTATGTTTTGAGGATATATTGACATGTTAATTGATGTTATGTGTACATGAGAATTTGATGACCTGTTAGACCTTGAGGATTTATTGACCTGTTAACTGATGTTATGTGTACGTGAGGATTTGATAACCTGTTAGTCATGTTATAGATCTTGTGATGTGTTAGATGATAATGCTCTAAGTTGTTTAAGGGTTGCATGTCCATGCATCATGTTTTCAAAAAATGAACAAAAATGTTTTCCCATGCATAACTTTTCATATAATAAAGATAAAGAACATAAAGAAAATACATAGCAGCTATTGTGTTATGGTACCATTAGAGCTTTAGGTGGTTGATGCCTCCCAATAGAGAACAAACAACTTTGGTAATGTATTCCAATGTTAGAACATAATAGAATGAGAAATAAAAGAAAGAAAATAGTTTTGACGATGTTTTATAAGAGATGTTTTTGTCATATTACATTTCTTGCTAAGAATTAGGCTTATAGATGAATTATATGGTGTAGGTAATAGAAAAGGTGATGACTTTGGATAAGAAGTTGGAACCAGTTGAAGAAGTATTCTCCATGATGATGAAGGTGACTTGACATTGTTACAATAAAAGAATTTCTATGTATTTTGTAAGAGAATAATTTTATGGAAAGGATGAGTTTTATTTATGTTCAATATGAAAGTCTTCCGCTATGCATGTGTTTCTCAGGAAAGAGATTTCACTCATTTTTAGAAGAATAAAGTATGTGATTTTCTTTTAAAAGGCTTGGGTTTAAAAAAAAAAGGTTTTCGGGTCGATACAAGTACATAGGGCAAGGACTTAGGAGGAGGATGAACAATATTGTCCTCCACCTCCATATGATATGATGGTAGTGCAACTAATGTCCAAAGAATTAGTTCAGTCGACGTTGAAGGAGTCTGCGCAGCTGACTTTGATGGAGGCTATGCAGCCGACTTGGATGGAGGTTGTGTAGTCAACGTGAATGGAGTGTCAACGCCTTTGAATACCCACTCCCCTCCTATTTTGTTAATCTCTATCCAAGTCAATGTCACCTAATTGTAGACGTCAAGTGTTTTTTCATTGATTCCTGGCTCGTTGGGAGGGAGCCCCAGCCCGCTGCTGTGAACAATCTTCTGAATGACCTAGCTGTAGGTGAGTTTCTTCCTTTGACTCTTCAAAATTGCCTTCATCGGATTAATAATAAAGTATCCGACATTGAAAGTCTGCCCATTGTACAGCTTCTCCATCACATAAAGATCCATGCACCTGACATGGTCTTTGTGTTCATCACGAGGTAGAACTGGATAGGTTATCATGTGATGGATGACTTTGGCTTTCACGTTTAGGCCCTTGTATTTGGGCCTGTAACAAGTTTCAACATTGGGAATACGATGCAATGTTTTTAGCAATGTCATACATTCTCCTTATTTTACGAAATCTGGGTCATTGGATGGATACGTTAAAATACTCCTAT
>CM039481.1:12446521-12473675 GCA_022433065.1 Begonia loranthoides | reverse complement strand
CCCCCATGCTTGAATTCTATCCTCCTAGATATAATAATTGAACGACAATTGATGTCAGTGTCATACCTTTCCTTGGCCAATGTTTTCATGAACATGAGTGAATAATAGTTGTCCTCTACCGATAAGCGAGGACGGGTGACATGGGTTGAAGGACTCGAAGCAGAATCACCTTGTGAAAGTGAAATTGCTTGAGCGTTGGAGGGAGACAAATATGCTTTATGCTTCATGGTGAGTTTTCTAGCCTTCGATGCCATTTCCTTGTTAACAAATTTGAAGAGAGAAGTTGAAAGTTCTGAGGAAGTTGAAATTTTGCTTGAAAATCGAATAGAGAAAATTCAAAATTACTTGCCCTAGCAACGAATGTCCTTCAGTTTAATATATAGAAGAAGAAGAGTAGAAGGAGTTGAGGGACGTCAGTTGTGGGCTGAGGGACATCTGTTTTAACATGGGACGTCCATTATAAGATGAGGGACCTTCGCTATAAGCTAATGGACTTCCCACTTCTGTCCGTTGTAATCTTAGGGACGTCCCTTTTAATATGGGACATCAATTTTACGATGGGGATGTTCGTTGTAAGTTGAGGGATGTCCATTTTAATTTGAGGGACGACCGTTATATGATGAAGGACGTCCGTATTAATCTAAGGGATGTCCATTTTATCTGAGGAATGTCTGTTTTAAACTGAGGGACATACGTTTTACGATAGGGATGTCTATTTTAAGTTGAGAGACGGCCCTAATTGAGAATATGCTCTTAAAGACTAAAACCGTCTCAGCTTAGTACATCCCACAAATATCATTACAAATATTTAACAGTTGCATCACTAGATATATCCCAACTAGATTGACACTTATCTAATTGCCAATCATTTGCGACATGTTAAAAGAATTACAAGTTCAAAAAAATTACTTCAAATTACAATGGAAAGTAAAAAAAATAAACAAGATCTTTATTCTTCAACATCTAAATTTTTGAAGTCTTCAAGTATCTCATCCTCTTGTTGTTGATCTCTCGTCTTGACGTCATTCCAATATTTGATGCAAATGAGTGTTTTCACGAGAAGTTTTCCTCTTCGTTCATTGTACACACTTCCACCTGCACTAAAAGCAGACTCTGATGCTGCTGTAGAGACCAGAGGTGTTAGTAGATAATGTATCATTATAAAAAGAATAGGATATGTAGTAGAATATTTTTTCCACCAATCTAAAACATCAAAATTCTCTTCTCGAAAAAATTGATAAAGAGTTTCAAAATAAATATCAAGTTTATTACTTAAAGTAGTCGAATAATTTGCCCTATCTAATTCACTCAATATATCATGAACGTTAAATTGTGGAATACCAATACCATCACTACTACTAGGATAATTCTTCGCGTGTGGAGGAGGATGTGAAGTTGAATGACTAATATTAGAATATTTTATTTCATAAGAAAAATATAAACTAGAAATTCCATTTGTTATTTGATCACTAGTAATTAAAGGAGTAGTACATAAATTAGTACATATCCTATTAAGCAAAAAAAAAAAAAAAAAACCACTTACCTTTTAATTTATATCTAGGATCCATGATTCATGCATAACAAAAAATAAGAGGAATGTCATGCCAATATTTTTTTAATTTTGCTTCTATTTTATTAAGAATATTACTAAATTCATCTATTAGTCAATATTGCGCAAAAGTATATGTTAAATGTACAAAAATTGGAAGACTAAGATGAGACGTGAGATAATAAATTCCAAAACATTTATTTGTAGTATCATAAAAAGGTTTTAGAAAATGAAGAAATATATTAGCAATATCACAACTAGATTTATCAAGATTAATACTTTGTGTATTTTCATTAATAAAAGCAAAATAACTTGCCAATATGGCCTAGCATTTTGCAATATCAAATAAGTTGAATTCCACTTATTATCTACGTCGGTTTTTAATTTTCCCGGTTTAAGTTGGGGAGCTTTACAAAATTCTTTATATTCTTATTGTTTCAAATTAGACCCGATAATGTAAGAAATTGCGAATATAATTAATTCAATATGGGCGAAATATATGTCATACCATCTTTAACATCCAAATTTAAAATATGATGCACACATCTCATATAAAAAGAGAATCATGACTAATATCTAATTGAAAATAATTTTTAAAGTGGAAAAAAGCAACATCGTTAGCACTAGCATTATCAAGAATTATACTAAAATTCTATCTTTAATACAATATTCTTGCAAAAGCGTTGACTTCGTGGAAGAATTGATGACCATGGTAACATTAACGACCGCGAATGTAAGTATAAAGGCTAGCGTGTCAGATTACCATTGAACGAAATAGACGAAGTGGACATTCGCAGCAGTAGCTTACACGTCTGCTGCTACTGCGGATAGATTTAAACGAGTTTTCTTTACATAGAATCCACGAGCTTCAATTCCATTTATGAATAGATTAGGAAAAGATAAACTTAAGATATGATTACTACAGGATTTTCTTTTGCGAGATTCTCAATTGGAAAGTGTATAAATATGAAGGGTTGGGTCTAATCACCCTTAAGCCATGAGGACAAGAGGATTTTTCTCCCAAGCTCTCAAGTGAATTCTCTCTGAAGCTCTGTGAAGGTATGTTTTCTGCAATTAAGGTTCAGTGTGTTTCATGGATGGTGGTGTTAAGCGATGAAACTATTTCTAAGTCCTTGAAACTGTATAGTTCATAAAGTTTCATTTTTTCTTTATCATTAACTCGATTCTCTTTATTTCAAGGGAAGTAAATGTGTTGGAGAAGAATTAGATTGTCCAACTTCATTAAAGACTTCAGTTAAGAGATGTATGCTTGTGTTTGACCTTTGGCTTGCATCATAAAGTGCTAAGGTAGTATTTTGATGATATGTTGTGATGCCTATAGGCTGTGGTTTAAGGATATGTTTACCATTGATTTTTAGTTACTACTTCTGTTGAGATGTTGATTGAGGATGTGTTTCATTGTCTATTATTATAATTTCTTTATTAGAGACATGTGAGGTTAGGTTTAAAAGATAATGACTTTAGAAATGTATTGACTGTTTTCGTGCATAGATTGTTTCTACAAGTTATGTTCTACATGTAATTCGTTATGTATGATACATGCATCATGTTTTTTTTAGGAAAAGAACAATAGTGGTTTTTTAGGCATTAGTTTTCATTAAGAAAGAATAAAATGAAAAAAAATATATAAAGAAGCTTCGTGCAGACCGGGCTTGAGGACAAACTGTCACAAAGGTTGGACCTATGGTCCAAAAGCTCGTTAGTGAGGAATTTAAGGACCTCGACAAAGGTTTTGAGGTTGTCATGCACAGGGACCTCAACAAAGTTTGTGAGATTGTTGTGTATTATTGTGTATTGACGGAGGTCCCTAAGGTTGGACTGTCTCGACAAAGGTCGCGAGACATAAGTGGTGTGTGGCAATAGTCGTGTCTACTCTTCCCCTAGATAGATGTCCCACAGTAATAAATGAAAGAATGAAAGAAAGAAAAAGAATGAAAGAAAGAAAAGACATGTTTTCAGGAAAATAGTTATTCATATTCATGTTATATTTATGCATCTCTTACTAAGCATTAGGCTCATAGTTTGAATTTTATAATGTAAGAAAAGATGAGTTTAATAAGAAACCTGATGATAGGAATGAGTAAAAGTGGCGGTTGATGAAGTACTCTCATGGTCGAAATTATCGAAGCAAAATTGACCCGTGGATGAGGATTTGAAGAAAACGAAAAGAAAAAGAAAGACTTTTTATTATGTTTTGATTAGTTGGATTCAAGTTTAAATATTTTACAAATATTTGTATTCATTTTATGATGGATTTTACTATGTTCAGATTTTTAATTGTGATTACTTTTAAGTCTTCCACTATATCGTTTATAGATATGATTTTTATGAATTAATATATGATGTATTTAGAAAAAATTACATGAAAAAAGGTTTTTTGTCATGGGGTGTTACATTAATAACTCCCTATTAACATCGAGTAACCATGGATGTGAAGGCAGTGCTTGTGGAGGTTGAATTTGTTAAGAGAACTCAAACTCATTCTGTGAAACTAATAGAGATGGTTCGACTCATATTGTGATATCGCATGCTCAAGTTGAGATGTCTGTGTAGATGGATCATGGGACTCAAACTCACATTTGAGTTGGGTTTGAAGATGTAAGAGTAGTTCTTCTGATGGAGAAAATAAAGTTGTAAGAGGTTGTAAGATAGGTTCGTGCATGGGTTCTTGTGTAACAACCAAAAAATTTTCACTAGTAATTTGATATATAATATTATATTTTAGAATGAATTAATTTTTGTCACAATTGGAGAATTATAGTGAAGGATTAAAAATATTATAATTATTAAGTAACTTACGGAATAAGAAAAGCTAGTGTGAAGTATTTTATTTTATAAAATATAAGAATTATTAAGTAAATTAAGGGATTAGGTAGCGGGTGCGGAAGGAAATTTAAAAGTAGGGTAAGAATGTCCTGAGATGAATTTATGATTAAGTGAGGAATGTTGCGTGTGAAAGTAGGAAACAATAATGAGTCGGCATTACGGTAACCGCATAAGTGTTAGGATTCGTGAAAGCATTCGTATGTATAGAAGTGAGATGTCTATGAAGAAATTGTATACATGGCAGACAACAATTGGCGGATAACTATTGGCAAACAGTGCGGAAGGGTAGTATCTGCAGAAGTGTTAGGATCTGCGAGACCATAGGTGTCCATGGAAGAGTTGGAATCCACGGAAGTATTTGTATCCGTAAAATGGACAGCGTCATTTTAAGATAAGGAACATATATGTGGAAAGAAAAGTGTTTGTAGCATATAAGTAACGAGGAAGAAACATTGTCATTTGGATTTAAAAACGTACGCAAATATTAAGGAATGTGTCTGAGGTGAACAGTGGAGTTGCAAAAAGGAATGTGTCTGTGGAAAGGAGAGTATCCAGAGAAGTGAAAGCATCCTTAGCGGATAAGTTAAGGGAAGAAAATGTCGTTGTTTGGGTTGAGTACCCACTGATGATGAGGATTTACGAAAAGGAAGGAGTCCACAGCGGATAAGTAATGTACAAAACGTCGTTGTTTGGATCAAGAATCAGTGAAGAACAATGAATATTATGGGAATGTAGGCATCTGTAGAAAGCAATGCGTCTGCAAATCAAAGAGACGTCATTGTTTAAATCCAATGGTCCCTAAAGAACAGTGAAAATCACATAAACATAGGTGTCAGTGAAAGCATTGGTGTCTGCCTAACTGTTGGAGTTCGTGTGAGAGATATCTATGAAAGAATAAGCATACGTGGCAGATAGAGATAGGTTGATAAATTAAGAAGGATCCACGGGATGAGGAATTCGTGGAAACATTGACATCTATAGAAGTATTAGTGCTTGTAGAATTAAGTGAAAAATGTGTATGTCGCAGATTGTCATTAGAGGAGAAAGGCAAGTCGACATATTTAAAACACAATTTTTCACAAAATCTGCAAGCTGCGGTTTGATTTTTGAAGTGATAAGGAAATGATAATTTTAAGATGCATTTTCTACAGAATTCTTTCTGCGTGATTGAGTCAAATATGAAGTATAATTTTAAGATAGATGTATTTTATTTTCCACAGACTTAATAGTTTATAAATATGAAGGATTGAGTCAAAACCCTTAACACTCATGAGTCACAAGGTCTAGAAGAATTCTTTCTCAAGCGCTTGGGAGAATTTTCTTTCAAGCTCTTTGAAAGTATGTTTATACAATTAGGATTTTGTGAAAGTTGATGGATGATGGTGATGAACAATGAAATAAGGGAACTATTTCTAAGACTTTGAAACAGAGTGTAATTGTTAAAGTTCCATCCTTTTTCTTATTATTAACTCACTTTTATTTTTACTCTCAAGGAAAGTAAAATCTGTTGGATCAAAGGATTTGGATATTATGACTGTAAAGATCTCTATAGAGCTTCAGGTAAGTGATGTTTCCATTTGTTTAGAATTTGGCATGCATCACAAAGTGCTAGGATATTTATTCTTATGATAAGTGTTCTGTTTATGATGCCTAATGATTGTTGATCGAGGATATGTTTATGCTTTGTTTATGTGAACGTTGACTAAGGATATGTTTCTGCTTTGTTATGTGAATGTTCACCGAGAATGTTTTTATGTGTTGTTCATGATGATATTGATTGAGGTGTTTATATTTATGAGACCTTAGTAGAAGATATGCTTACTATTTACATTAGATATATTGATAGAGGATATGATTACTATTTGTTGGCTATTATTTATGTTGAGATGTCGATCGAGGATATATTTACTGTTATGTTTATGCATGTTTGACTATTATTATGTGTTACGTGTATGTTTAATGCATTATGAAAATTTTTTTTTACTGAAAGAGATTTTCACGCAGACATTTTCATTAAGAAAGAAGAAAAAGATGAAAAGAATAATTGTAACAACCTGCTTTTTGTACATTTTAGGACACGTAATTTGAAAGATATTTTCTTTATAAATCACAGTGGAAGATTTTGCATGTTAAAACAAATATTGCAAATAAAATTCTTTTCTTTAAACTAAATGAAATAAAGAAATGCATAGTTAAAATCCTTTTCTTTTACAATTTAAATACTTTACGAAACCATTTTTTCTTTAACCATTTAGCCTAGCCAACCACCAAGTCCGTAGTGTACAAATGCTTCATCAATTGCTCCTATCCTTGCTACCACATTCTTACATCACAAGACTTAAACTATGAGTCTAATGCTCAATAAGAAATGAAATGCAATATGAAACATGTCATGCTTTTTTTATAAAACATTTTCCCATTTAGTTTCTTCTTCCTTATACTGCTATTATTGTTTTACCATTGGTACTCAACTCAAAGCCTCAACCATTGGGGAATGACCTGCCAATGCCTCTAACCATGGAGACCATGTCCACCAAGCCTTTTAACATCAGTTTTATACCAAAGCCTTAACTGTTTATCATTGGAACGCAACTCAATGCCTCAACCATTGGGGAATGACCGCCAATGCCTCTAACCATGAGGACCACGTCTACCAAGCCTTTTAACATGAGTTTTATACCTAAGCCTTTACCAATGGGGACAATGTCTGCCAAAGCCTCATAATTCCATTGGGAACTTGTTCCTACAGCCATAACTTATAATTAAGCTCTTAATTTCCTTTATCGCTATTTACTTAAAGTTATATGGATGATTAACCACTTTTATAACGTTTGTGAAAATCATGATGCATGAGTATGAAAACTGTAACACCCTATATTCACTTTCCCCAAAATCTCAAAATCCTAAAATTTTTCCCTCAAATTGATTGAAATTTTAGGTCAATTTAGTTTATTCAAACCCTAATTAAAATTTTTTATTTTCTTGAAATCCTCAAAGTCTTTAATTAAGAGGAAGAAAATCTAACATTTATTAGGAAATATCAAATTTAAATTTTCAATCAAACATTAAATAAATATATCAACGGAGATACCAAAATAAAATTTGTAAATTTCTACAAACACAATATTACATATCAAAACATGATTCAATACTTTGATTAATGAAAGTACTAACTTAAATAAAATCTCCAACAATATTTTTCAAATAAAAATTTGAACAGTATTTGCTTATCAAAAAAGATATTTAAGCAATTAAATTACTCGACGATATCCTCATCTATATGCTCGTTTGCCTCTGGAATATTCTAGATCAGCCCAAATTCTTCTTCTATTAAAAACTCATCTACATCACAAAACTAGAGGTGAGATAAACTCAATAAGTAAAAATATATGCATAATTAAATAAATTTTCATGCGTTACCGAATTTTCACGCTTAAAGTTACATACTGATTAGAACTCATTTTTCAACCTTCATGCGTTCAAGCTTTCATTAGCCATCTCATAACCATGCGTTCAGACTTTAAGAGAACCAGCGATTTCTTACCCTCATAAGGTCTCATCGGCCATCTCATATCATACCTTCCGTCATTCCATCAATGACATCTCATAGACAACCATTTTCATCCATTAAGTAGTAACTAAAACTGCAAACTACAACTCAACAACAAAATATAAACCTTTTGCAATGTCCCTCAAACAGGAAAAGGAATGGAAAGTAACACTCTCTCTTAACACCTTCACCTTCTATCTTCTACTTTTAACATAACTTTCACCTAGAAATCCATAAAACTAGGAAGGAAACTATGCATTACTTGAAGAACTTGCGAGAGAGAAGAGCCGAGAACTTGGAGCTTCTGCAATTTTCTTCCTCTAGAAACTCCCGTCTCATGCTGCACTTAAACTCTTCTTATATTCCCTAACCTTACACTTCTCCTGCTGCCAAATGGAGGTGAAGGAACATGTGGACTCATGCATGGCGTCCATGAAGCTCCCACCTCAAAACCCACCAATCGGAATATCATAGCACTGATAGATTCAGGCGATGATTTGAATTCCCGATCGATCAGCTTCATGAAGACGATCGACCGTAAATCTCTAGTATAGGCTATTTTCTTAGATGCCAGTTAATCACCTTCAATGGATGATCGACCGCAAATCTATGATTTCCCAATTCCTAGTCTATCATCAATGTAGTCCACGATCGACCACTCCAAAAAATGCTTGCCATTGGAATATTTTCTCTTTGAACTCGGTCGATCGAATTCCTTCACACGATTGACCGCAAATCTATATTTCTCACTCTAAATAACTTGAAACATTGATGATCGATCGCCCTCACAAATGGTGATTGACCACACCCTACCATCTATTCCCCAATTATAAAAAATCCCCATACTTTTAAAACGTAAACACTACTGTACCACTTAATCTAACCACTATACTTTCACATACCCTAAACCATAAATCATCAACAATTATACTAAACTTATATGACCAAAATTTGGGGTATTACAAGAATACACAAGAGGCTTGGTGATTCGACACCAATGATTAGAGGCTTTGGTGGATTAGTTCCCCAATGATGAAAGCTTGTTGTTGCATCCCAATGATAACGAAAGAATAAAAGAAAAAACAAAAAAAAAAAAAAGAAAAATTGAAAATGAAAATACATATTTTTACAAAAATTGCATCTTATGCTTTTGTTATATTTATACATCTTTCACTGAGCGTTAGACTCATAGGTGAACTTTGTGATGTAGGTGAGATAATTTTCCTGAGGAACCTAAGAATGTGAACGGATGATAGAGGCAGTTGATGGAGAATTCTCTTGAGCGAAGGGAAAGCGTTGTTGACGCAAAATTGACCTGTGAGTGAAGACTTGAGGAAAGCAAACTGAAAAAGAAAGACTTTTTATTTTTAATTATGCTTTTAATTGTTCGATTTAAATTAAAGTATTTTACGAATATTTATGTTTATTTTATGTTCAGTTTTACTACGTTCAAATTTTAAAACAAGATTTCTTCAAGATTTTCCGCTGTGATAGTTTTAAAGGCATGTTTTTTATTTAGGGGTTTAAAAAAAGAAAAATAGCAAGAAAAAGTGATTTTATGCTATGAGGTGTTACAAATATGGTATCAAAGCAATCCGAGTTAAAGTCATTTCTGCAGACTGCTTGACAATAAAAGCCCCCACATGAGAATGCTTCCTCAACTGTAAGTATGTTTAATTTAGATGATAATTTTGATTACTAGGTTACTTTCTTTTGTTTGCAAATATTAGAATTTTCTAGGAATAAGCATGGTGAGAAAAGCTAGAGAAGACATAGAAGCTAGGGATGAGGCAATTAGTTGATTGTTTTAGTTGGTGGAACAATAGTCCTAGTGTCTGGAGCGAATGATAGAAAAGGAAGAGCAAGGAAGGATGTGATCTATTCATGTCAAAGCTGGATTGAAGAAGTTCCATTGGTTGAACCCACCAAACTTTGATGGAAATTCCTCTGATTCGACCAAGGTTGAAGAATGGATCCGAGCTCTAGAGGATATGTTCGACTATACGAGAATAGATAAGGGAGAAAGAATCTCATGTGCTGCATACCTGCTAGTTCATGAGGCAAGGTTCTTGTGGGGCACAATTAAGACAATTTATAATGTGAGAACAATGACATGGTTAAAATTCAAGGAGGTGTTCTATGAAAAAACTTCAACCACATCACAAGGACAAGAAAACTAGTGGAGTTTACCTAGCTTTACCAAAATGGATCCGTTACTGAGTACGTGAAGAAATTTGAAGTATTGTCACAGTTTGCGTCACATCTATTGGCTACAAATGATCTCAAGTTCACTAGTTTTTACAAGGTCTGAAAGTGGAGACATATTGAGATGTGAAAATATATGACACGCAAGATGTATCATATTCAATGATCATGTCTAAGGCACTAGAAGTGGAAGAGGCTGAATTACAAGTTTCCAAATAGATGGAAGCAAGAAGGAAGTTATAAGGAAGAATTAGCCGTAGTAGAAAAAGGAAGGTCAACCTGATGCAAAAGGAGTGAAGAGGTTCTTTAATGGTTGGCCGAATTGCTTTAACAAATTGGTTGCATTTCTCTCTTTTACTCTTTACTTTTTATACTTGTTTTTGCTTGCGTATTAATGATAACATCTTTAGTATCTATTTCTAGACCACATTTCTTTGAAGGAAATTACTATTCTTATTGAAAATCTAGAATGAATTTTTTTTTTTCAGTCCATGGATTATGACTTAATGGCATATTATTGAAAATGGATCCTAGGTACCAACTAAACTAGAAAATGAAATAAAAATTCCAAAATTTCCTTTTGAATATGATGAACATGTTAAGTATAAATTAAGTATGAATGCTAAGACTATGACACACGATATTGTGCATTAAATAGAAATGAATTCAATAGAGTGCAAACTTGTGACAATGGATATGAGATTTGAAAACTACTTGAAATTACACACGAAGGCACATATTAAGTAAAAAAGAGTAAATTAAGTATGTTAGTTCATGAATATGAATTATTTGTTATGGATAAAGATGAAACTATTAGTCAAATATTTACTCGTTTTACTAACATTACTAATGGTTTAAAAAGTTTTTGGTTGAAGTTATCCCAACAATGAGTTGGTTGGAAAATTCTCAAGTGATATCCAAGAAGAAGGATATTGCTATTAAAGCATCATCAAGCAATCATGTTGAATCCAATAAAGAAGATGATGATGAGGTGATAGCTCTTATGATTCAAAAGTTCAACAAATTTCTTCACTGGAGAAAATGGTAAGGAGAAAGGATAGCTAAAAAAGAAAGATCACTAAGAGAGAAAGAAATCTTTTTGTTTGAATATTGAAGGAAGGGTTACTACAAAGCTGATTGCCCTCAAGCAAAGAAGGCACCAAAAAACTTCAAGAAGAAAGCAATGATTACTTCGTGGGATAAGAGTTAAGATGATTCATCCTCCGATAATGAAGAAGTGGCAAACATGTGCTTCATGACTGAGGAAAATGAGGTACATGACTCTTTTAGTGATCTTGATGATAACTTTGATGAAAATGAATACACAATGGAGGAATTGCATGAACAATTTAATATGCTTAAATCTAAATATAAATTATTAAAAAAGAAAAAAAGAAAATCTTTTGAAAAGGCACAGTAATATTGTTCAATCATTTGAGAATGAAATTAGCAACTTGAAAAATAAAAATGATTATTTGAACGCTATAGTGATTAAGTTCACAAATGGTAGCAAAAATTTGAATATGCTTATAGGACAACAAAGAGCAGCCACATTTGATAAAGCCAGAATTGGATATGAACCATTTTAAAAGAAAAAATGTTTATAAAAATTTCTTTGTTAGTCCATCCACTTGCTATGCATGTAAGTCGAAAGGGTATAAATCTTTTTCTTGTCCCTTAAAATTGAATGATAAAAGAATATCCTCTACATTTGTATAGGTTCATAAAGGAACCAAAGTAATCCTCAAGGACCCAAAAAGATTTGGGTACTTAGGAAAAGTAACTAAATTTTTGTTTGTAGGATGAAATTTCTCCTATGAAGGATGAACAACTTGGCTAGTGGATATTCAAGACACATGATGGGTGACTCCGCAATGATTACCTCCTTCGCCAAGAAGAAAAGAAATGTAACTTGCGGAGGTAATCAAAAGGGCTACATTGTTGGTATTGAAGATTTTGGTAATTCTTCAATCCTTATCCATGAATATATATTTTTTTAGTTGATGGGTAAAAACATTGTTTATCTAATGAAGACGTTTAAGTTCTTGACTTGAATAATATTTGATGCTTTGGTGAGAAGTGTTTTTATTGCAAATTCTTCTAGTAATTGTTAATCGTGGCATAAAAGATTAGGGCGTGTAGAAATTGATTCTTTAGCTAAGATTTTTAGAAACAATGTTGTTAGGGGTCTTCATATGATCACATTTAGAAATGACAAATTTGTGATGTTTGTCAAGAGGAAAAGCAAACCAAGAGTGCTTGTTTATAAAATTTTTGTATCATTGTCCACACCCCTCCAATTGCTTCACATGGATCCTTTTGATAAATCTAAGAATGATAGATAAGAAAAAAATTCTATGTGTATGTCATTGTACATAACCTCTCCTTAAAGGATCATTTTCCTTAAAATTCTTTTGTTTATTCACATCATCCAATCAATGTATGCAAAGGGCTGGTCAATCGCAACTATTACAGATTGTGTCTCATTTTGGTTATTGAAGAAATCGGTTGACCTATACATTGGCTTGGTCGACCACAAATTTGATAGATTACCCCCAATTTTAATTTAAAGGATTCGGTTGATAGCTGTGTCAGTTTTAAAATTGATTAGGTCAACGAAAATCCCAAACCGTGCGATGTTTTCTCTTTGTTCCTGTAATTTCTCTATCTCCAATCCTCCTTCCATTCAAACCTCTCTCCTTTGGCCTCCTCAACCCTTATTCAAGAGATTATTGGGTTTCTCCTCTTCTAGTTCACACTCTCTTGCTAAATTTTGTTCTCAATCTGAGCTCCAGCCTTAGCATCCCGAATCACTAGAAAAAAGGAAGTTTCTGTGGATAAAGGTATCCCTTCTAGGTTATTTCTGAATACTGAGTGCAAACAACAGTTTGAGAATGACTTTAAGAATAAATCGTTGATTTTAGCTTGAAACATTTCCTTTTCTAGTCTAGCTAGTTTACATTTGGAGCATAGACAATCCATATTTTGAGAAGGCTAATAGGTTAATTTATGTGAATTTGGTATATTCTCCTCGACCATTAAAAGTGACGAGTCTTATGTATGGAAAGAAATTTGAATGCACATAACATTAATATGTTGTTGAATTTTGAGGAGGGGGACAATAGAGAAAATTATTACAATATCTCGAAGGATCCTGAATTTATCAATTGCGATCAAGGAGTTGAGTTCCTTTGACATGTTCTTAAAACTCGAATGTTGAAGAATTTTTTGAGCCTAAAGCAAAGGATCTGAATGTACGAACTCATTTTATTCATCATAGTCTCACATTCAACTTATTACCTAGAGATGGTCAACGAGATCACGTGAGTTGTATGGACCTATATATGCTTAAGAAGATTTTTAATGGAACTCATTTTAACATTGGGCACATCATTCTTCATGAAATGATAGAGGCTGCTGATAGCTCTTCAAAATCTTTGTCTTTCAACCTCTCCTAGCTAATTTGTTTGTAACGATTGATATTGCGATTCCACCTTCTGAACCACCTTTACAAGTTTGAAGTGTTGATATATATACATTTCATTCCTTGGCTCGGATGGGAATTGTGCAAGACAATGAATGGCATTAGATATTTAAATTGTCTAAAGGCGCATCTACTTTTTCAGCTCAACCTGAGATTCTCGCTGCTACTAAAGACATTTCTATGTCTGACTTTCCATCGTCGTCACTTCCTACTCCCCCAGCCCCAACATCTTCTTTAGGCAGTCTTTCTTGACTTGAAGAGAAGATTGACATGCTGGCAGCTTATTTCATGTCCTTTCAAGTCAAGTGTCAGTCGAGATTTGATGCCTTGGATAGGCGTTTTGAGGAGCTTACTCAAGCATATTGGGCCAACATGTTCATGGAGGCAAATCCAACATTTGTTGCTAATACCGATATTCCTCCCTCATCGGATGTTGCTGCTCCTCTAGACGTTTAGTTGATTGTATATTTAGTTGTTTTGATGAACATTTGACACATTATGTAATTAATTTGTACTATTATTGTTTCTTTCTATGAATGTCTTTACTTTTGTGTTATTTTTGCTTTTATTAATATCTATTTTTGAGCAATGTTTGTTTGGATACTGCTATCTATATGGATATTATTGAAAACTTTATATTTGATTTCTTTTTTATCATGCCAAAGGGAAAATACTAAAACAAAAGAAACTCTGGTGAAATATGGCGTGCGACATCAGTTTTATATGGAAAAACCTTTTAGGAAAAAAACCATGGGTAGAGGAATAAATCTACTATGAAGATCAAAATACAACCGCGAGTTTTGCGACTCTAGCTTACATGTATTTATAGAGAAAACAAAATCCTAAATGAAAATTACAATGTGGGCCCACCGACCCCCACCAATAGAATTTGGGTCACAACGAAATCTAATAACCTCCACTTTTACATGAATTCTATGAAAGCGATCCATAGTGCGTGCTAGTTAGCCCGGCCCAACAAAACGAATTCAAAACCCTGAAATCTGACAATCTCCATCTCAAAGGAAATTCTGGTGCAAGGAACCAATTTTTAAATTTTTAAATCTTCAAAATTTTCTCTTCAACATCCTTAAAGAAAATCTGCAATGAGGGCCCACCTGCATATCAGAAAGAAATATACAGATCACCAATATAAAAGTCTTCAAGGGTAAATTCAGCAACTGATACTAACCAGGTTTAAAAACACTTAAACCACGATGATGACATCTTCAAATCCGACAAAGAGTCATTCAAATCTATGTGAATATATCTCACCTCTTGACATGTCATATCAAAACTGTCTTTCAAAATCTTATAAAATTCCACTACTATTATCTTATCATAACGAAGTATCGAATCCAAAAGTGGAAGATCTACTTCAAAGATCTCATCGCCACCAAAAACATAATTTTTAACAAAATATATGACCCAAAAGATCACTAGCTTCAATAAAATATTCATTCCAAAAATTGAAGCGGAAAACCATGGATATCATAAGATTTGAAAAGATATCCCCAAAATTCAAATAATTTGTCATAACAAATCATTTCTAAAATCAAATCAAATCTAATTACTGAATAATCACAGATATTATAAAATTCAAACCTTATTTGAATTTCAACTGAAAACAATCTCCAATATTGAGATATTCCTGTAATTCCAGATCTACCATAAATCATCAAATTTAATCTCCAAAAAATTATCCAAAAAATCCCAATGATTTTCTACAATTTTTTTATCTGGCAAAAATCCAAATTTGCAAAGGACACTCTCGCGGCAGCCCCAATCGAAATAGCTTGACAACAAAAATAGAGAACAACAATGTAGATGATTTATGACAACTGACGATAAATAGAAAACACTCTAATGACGAACATGTTACTTAAAGACATAATTGATCTAGAGATCTCCAAACAGAGAAAAATTAGAGTTTTCACGATAAACGGGGCAATTGTTTCTTTTGGTGGTTGGACGATAGAGAGAACAAATCTCATGAGCACGACGAATGGCAGGGAGGACAATTTTTTCATTCTTTTTTTTGCTTTTCTTTTTCCCAAAAATTTTAATTTCTGAAAAATTACACAAACCTTGTTCTATGCAGAACAACCGAAGTGAAGTTATTCAACACACTTGGAAATACGAACTCCCGAAATCAAAGCTCTGATACCATTTGTTAGAGATCGAACAATAACCGAAAAACCCTTTAGGGAAAAAAATCACGAGTAGAGGAATAAATCTACTATGAAAATCAAAATACAACCGCGAGTTTTGCGACTCTAACTACATGCATTTATAGAGAAAACCAAATCCTAAATGAGATTTATATTGCGGGCCCATTGGCCTAGCTTAATAAAATTCAGGTCACACCGAAATCTAACATATAAAAATAATGGTACACCATTGTGAAACAACATAGTAATACCTAGTTCACATATTATCCTATGTCGCCTTTCAACCGTAACTGTTTGCTCATGGATATATAAACATGATACCTGATTAATGATGGTCATTGAATGAAAATGAGATGCAAACTTAGAGTTGCTGAATTCACCTCCTCCATCATAATGAAAAACTTTGATTTGTTTATTAAATTATGTCACAACATATTGTAAAAAATTAGATTTATTTTGTAAGGGAATAATCCATGTATACTTAGAAAAATCATCTACTAAGCAAGCGTAATATTTGAATTTTCAATAGATAAAACTAGAGTAAGTCCCCATAAATGACAATGAATTTTTTCAAAAATATTCGAACCTGAATTATTAGAATAAGAGAATACTAAGCTTTCTTAATTGACAACTATCACATAAATGTTCAGATTTTATAGCTTCAAAGCCATCAATCAACCCTTTATTTTTTAATAATTGTAATGTTGAAATTCGAGGATGTTGATGTTCTAAACGTTGATGTCAAACATCTTTTGATCCAGATTTAAAGCGGTGAGAAAAATATAACTTGGGAAGAGTGTAAAGATCATCCTCGCACTTCTCTATGATCGCTGGTTGTCCTGTTTCTCGTTTCTTGACGCAAAAATCAACATTATAAAACTCACAATTTACTGGAAATTGAATTATTAGGGGCTAATATATAACGTTTTTTTTAAAATTAAGAACTAGTAAAACATCACGAAGAGGTAAAGTAATATTGTTTTGCTAAATGCAAGAGTCTCCCATTCTGAGAATGGGTAGAGAAGATCCATCATCAATAAGAACAGATTCTGCATCAAAATATTGCTGCGTTAGATGTCCATTCTATTTCAGCAATGGTATTATCCAACATGGGCGTTGCAAGTGCTTGTGGTACATCATCAGGTTGAGTTGGCTTCTTGAGCACTCACCCATAAATTTTAGCTACATGACCCATTAAGCCACTATATTGTCATTGTTCTCCCAATAAAGATCTCGTTCCACGCGTGTCCTTTGTAGCTCCCCTAGTGGTTGAGGACGTGGTTGGATTGAGATTATTAAAATAGATCTGATTTTGATCTCTAGGTTAATTAGCCTGAAATCCTTTGCCAGTAAATGTGAATTTTTGAGTGTTGTTGTGATATCCTGGAGAGTTTTCTTGTTGTTGGCCATAAAATGTCATTTGAGGAGTGAATGAGATTGACATATCAACAAGGCTAGAAAAGAAATTGCGTCTTTGATCATGACTATAGAGTTATGAAATAAGTTCAGAGTACGTTGGCCTAGGGAGCTCCAACATAGTTGTCGTGAGAGTTTCATATTGAGGACCAAAACTGGTAAGAAGACAAAAAAACTTTTTCTCTTTCAGAGATGGGTTTTTCAATAGCAGGTAAACTGTCATATAAACCTTTGAAAGTGATGTTTAATAGTTTTGTCATCTTCTGCATATGCATTCTTTTGTGCTTCCCAGACGACAAATCTTTTTTTTATAAATCTCTATATTATTGCCATTTTTTTATTTAAAACTTATTTTAACTTTAAAAATACTAAAACATGCATTTGAAAATAAACCAATAAATCATATCTTTTAAAATAAACAAAAACTTTTTCATAGAATAGAAACTATTTGTAAAAACTGTGAAATTTTTAATAATAAATTTTATGTGTAAATTTTTTGCATTAAAATCGGTCAAGATGTTAAAAAATTGACTCAATTTTTCACGTAGATACCATGTGTGAATTCTCGGTCAAATAGTCAAAATTGGTAAAATTTGATATTACCAAATAGTAGATTAATTGAAGAAGTGAAATGAGCAAATTAATTTGATTCAAGAATCATTGTCGGTTAGCATTTGGAACGAATCAGAATCGAAGACGAAAATTGGATGAGATTTATTTAATGAATAATATATATATTATTAAATAAATTAATAAAGTAAGAAAAAATGAATAAGGAAATTATAAAAGGAAGGAAAATGTCGTGTAAAAGCTGGAAAGACGGCTAGCCGATTACCAACCGTCAGATGGAAGGGATAAGGGGAAAGTCGACTGTTGGATGAGAACTAGGGAAAGGAAAAAGATGCTCCCATGGAAAAGGAAGATTCCATGTGGGAGGGGCGCTAGATATTGGATTATAAAGGAAGGGACGTGGATGCAACATCAACTGTTGGATCAAAGGAGAAGAGGCTCTCACAGAAAGAAAGATTCCTTTCGGGAGAAGGATTGACCGTTGGATCAATGAAGTGAGGAGCGGATGAAGCCTTAGTCCTTGGATGAAGTTTGCGGAATGGGATTCATCGGCAGAAATGATTTTAATGAGTTGGTTGGATGTCAACCATCAGATGTAAGCGCGATCGAGCGCAAAGCGTTGGATGATAGGAAAGATGATTCCGTGGCACAGAAAGATTCCTTACGAAAGGGGAATCACAGCTGCGCGATAAGTTGAATGACGTCGTTCGACTAAAGGAAACGCACAGGCTAGGTGGCATGTCGTCATTTTGGCTTGGGAATTTGAAGGATACGATGCCGTTTGTACTCCGATTGTAGGGAGAAACCCTGGCCGCGTGGAAGCAAATTTGTTAGTAGAAGCGAACGATGATTACTACGCTCTAACCCGTGAGTATAAAAGTGGGACTTTGGCAGAGATCAGGAAGTGCTGATTTTGGGCGATTTTGAAGTTTTGTCTGAGGGTTTTTGGAAGAGGCAGAGCAACAGAAGAGAATTTCTTCCACTGCTCATTCAAGTAAGTAATGTCGTGCGTTTTTTGGGCTAAGCAAGGTGCTATGACTTGTGCTCTATAGATTGTGCTTATTTTATGCTCTCTGTTTTTATTGAAGACTCAAGGACATATAGTATGTGTTGTGTTTATTTTATGCTTGCTGTGTATTAATGGTTCTCGAGGATATGTGATTTTATGGCTGAGTTGGTTTCTTTGATGTTCTTATTTTGATGATGTGTTCCGAGAATGTTTTGTATACTCACTATTTGTTATTAATCTCGATGATATGTTGTTCAACTTGCTGGGTCTACTTTGTGTTAGCTGAACCATGAAAGGATGTTTTGTTAGGTGTTGTTCTGTTTTGGTTAGCTACTATAAATGATGTTGAGGTTTAATGTTTAGTTGTTATATTTAGTTTGTGCCTATTGAACTGAGTAGGTTACTGTTCTGTGTATGTATAAAGATGGACGTTAAACTTAATCAAATGTATATGTTGTTTTCTTGGATCTGGTAATTACTGTTAATGCACAGTTGGTGCTTACCAAATGTAGAAGTTTGAGGATCTATAATTATAACATCCCTTAAAATTTTCTGTATAAAAATTTTATTTTCGTTAAAACCATTGCGTGATAGAAAAACCAGAGCAACATACAACAGAAGTCTTAATCATATAAAACATTGAGTAAATATACAACGGAAGTCTTTTATAATTTAATACCACAAATCAACATTTTTAAAAACTATTTCAACAAGTATCGTTAAAACATTTATTTAAATTTCATTTAAAGCTAATAGCACTTAAAACAATTTAAACATATTTATTCTATTTCCGTGAGCCATAACCATAGGTCAATGTCGCCAACAACACAAACGCCCACACAGCAATACTCCATCAGCTACGTCCATTTACAGCTTTATTCAATCATCGGCTCCTTACCTACATCAACGAGACCTATCTATGAGCCTAAAGCTCAGTACATGGTATAAACGTAAAACACATACAATTTCTATAACATCGTATACAGTTTTCTGTTTTGTTTCTCTATTACTGTGCATGTATTTTGCTATTATTTAATTTGTTTATATTCTTGGTGTATCCAACCGAACCGCATAAACAATTGTTTATTGTTCCTGTCTTTTACTGTTTATGTATCAGGCGTATTCAATCAGACCACATAAACATTTGTGCCGAGCGTATCCAACCGGACCATAGTTATTTACTTATCTTTGGTTTCTGTGCCAGGTGTAACTAACCGGTCCACAATTGTTTACTTATCTTTGGTTTTTGTACCGTGCGTAACTAACAGGTCCGCAAAAATAACTATTTACGTTCATTCCATTTTCGTATACTTTGATTTCTATGCCGGGAGTAACCAACCAGACCGCAGCTCTTTACTTATATTTCATTTTCGTATACTTTAGGATTTCAAGTCTTAACGTTGTTGTGCACATACAATCCTATGTAACGTGTTCCTTAATTGTATACTTAAAACGTGATCCGTCCTAACTAAGGAACTAAACTTAAATCTAATAAACATACAATTCATAACAATAAATTAAACAAACAGTAAACACCCCATAATTCCTGTGATGTAGGCCCTTTTGGACAAACCACATGCAGTACCACGTACCTGAAGTCCTTAGCTTTAATGGGTTAACTCTTAAAGTTTTTTTTCTTCAATACTATTAATAATTAAATAATCATTAATAATTATTTCCCGACAATAGTTCCCTAGCTTCAAACTATGAGCAGTGAGCAACCCTTGACCAATATTATCCTACAACCGACAAAACGGTTATAACCTTTACTTAATATTCCCTCACTAAACAATCCATAATTAATAGCAGTTCATTGCCTAACATATCTCCTTAATTCAACTTAATGATTTACTCCAACAAGGTATAGCTTAACAATACATCCAACAATGACAACCCTTAATCCAATAATTACCTTTTCTAAAATCCCACATAATAAAACTGAATCACTAATCTAATAACCACTTATCCTTATAGAGAGTATGAAAATCGAGACATCCTTTAACATCCAACAAAATAATACCTTAACCAATTAATGTGTCCAGAGTCTAACAAAACTCACTAACAATCTTTGTCACATAAAATCATGAAAACCCAATTATATCCAATAGCTAGCACAACATAAACCTAACTAATTATTAGATATATACAAAACACCCTCCAAATGACATAATAGAAAAGGAGAGGGAAATCAAGCTTACCACAATACCATGAATTAGAAGAACCCGAGAGACTACATAACATCAACTCTTATACACTATTCTCCTTTCTTCCAAAATTTGCTCGGATTTCCTTTCATCCAAATAGTGCCAGTTCGTCAAACCTCAGCCATCAACAACATCACCTCACAGTTTTAGTTTCACTCAACAAAGCGACACCAACAAAATTCCAGAAAACTCTCACAAACTCACGTCCATAATACACTCATGGTTTTCTATCCTCACACTCGCCTTTCCTCAAAGACCTTCACCTTCATAGTCTCACAAACACAAACTCTCACAACTCTAGAAGGATTTCCATCAAAGATAGGAACTTAATTTCCTCCTCCAAAACCATGCTACTCCACGGTTTCTTCTCTGTCACTCACACTCCTCACAATATTTTGACAAAGTAACCCCTACCCTTTCCTCTCTCTGAACTCATGCTGCCACTCTTTCTACTTATAGGCAATTTTCCAATGCCCCTACATTAACTCTCTCTCTGAACATAGAAGGCCATGGGACACAACCCATCAATGACCAGCAAGCCTTCGACGTCCAACAGTTTCATATAGCGATTCTTTTCATCTTCAATTCCAGTTAAAACTCTCTAGATGGCTTCATAAATGCTGGCGATCGATCACGCCGGTCGTTCTCTTCCATCGCGACTAACCAGCATCAATCCTTCAAAAATTTCCAAATTTCACGCCGGTCGATCTGTGCCATTCGATCGACATCTCGTCGATGGACCTCCAACTCCAAACGTTTAATTTTGTTTAATCCTCCAGATTATTCATATAAATTCTCTCCATAGATATTACCCTAAATAAACCATAATTCTCTTTTCCAAATTATTCAAACTTCTTCATATACCAAATGTTTCACCATTCTACCTTCACATTATTCCTCACTAAATCCAATATGCCCTATAATAAATCTTATACCTTCAACCTTAATATTAATTAGCTCTCAATCTTTACAATATCCATACAATATCCAAATGCGTCCAAATACATTTCCTCTTACTGTTTCTACTGACTATTAAACTAATTGATATTGTCTAATCTAACTTCAAATAGCACCAAATAATTCTCCAATTGACTTCAATTCTTTCCATAAGCTAATTATTAACATAACAGGGTATCATAATTCACTTATTCCAATTACATTTCTCTGGACCAATATCTTTACTTGGCTAACTCGGCTCATATCATTCTCAAAATTATCTCTTCAGCTATGCTTTCAGCTTAACAAAAATTTGGGATATTACAATAATTACTCTATGGATATCCCATTTATGTTACTGAGTGATGAAGTTAGAGGATTTTGTTGTGGTTCTTAGATTAGTCGTTTACACATCAGTTGGGTTCCTAGTCCCTGTATAGTACCCTTCCACCAAAACCTTAAGACTCATGAGTGAGAATTCTTATATTTTGATATGTCTATAGGCTCTGATGACTTTGAGGACTGTGTGATCCTTCCTGAGGAGACAGTTGCCCTAAACGTCAAGAAGGAATGCTGAAGAGGTAGGGATTTTATCCCTTCATGCTTTGCATTGCATACCATGGTTTTACAACTTAATATTTTATGGATTACCACATATGCAAAACCGACAAGGACTGTTCGAAAACACGTTTAATTTTATTATACTTATGTACAAGAGTTTTACACGTATACTTCCATGCATATAGTTTTCATGGTATGATTAATATCTGATTTGGAAGCAATGAACCTCTTGATACTTTGGACGGTCTCGGTATCAAATTATCACGAGGCTATCCCTTATACGTCTCCTGCTACGTGAGATGTTTGTTTGCACACTATGTGAAAAATGGGTGTAGGGCAGTGATGACCCGTTCCTTTGGTGTCAACTCCCAGAACCTGATCATAGTGTTCTATGTTACAAGTTTGTTAGTGTTGAGCTTAGCTCATCTTCAAACTCGGATGATGATATGGGTTGTGTTGGCGCTGAGCATAGCTCATCGGCAAACTTGGGGTGACAAGCCAAGTCTATGGACTGCCTTTGCTTTCTTTCTGACTCATGAGGTATTGCTCGAGATGGTGGCTGCCTTTCTGTTCGTTTGACCGGAGGAGTCCTTGAGTGACCTTTCTTTTTCACTGGTGATGGTTTTCAGTGTAATAATCAAAGAGAGTATTTTGAGTATAGCTGTCTAAGTATACATCGACTTTTTTCTATGACATCCCATCTAGGCCTTTCGAAGCCGGTTTTTCCTTAAAAGAATGGAAAAAGTTTTTGAAATGTTTTTGATAAACATGCATAACACCTGAAATCTTGGTTTTTTATAAAGAAAATGTCAAACAAATTTTACACGTGTTTTACGGTTAGTATAAGTTTCATACTAAGTTAGTCACTCCCCCCAATGATCCCTCCCCTAAAGGTAGAGACAGGAGCACCTAGGCTTGAAGTGTTTAAGCTTTGGGTCATTGCATTTCTCTCTTTCTTTCTATTTAGTTATATTGTAATATCCCGATATTTTTTCCCATGTACATGATGTAATCAAGTGTTGGGATAGGTAGGATATTACATTGCGTATCTATACGTGTCAATTTGTGACGTGTATTTATGGGAAAAATATTATGGGATGAAGGTTAAGTTGGAAAACATGACGGAAAAGCTATGATTTTTGGTGTTGTAGACGCATGCGGACAACATGGAGATGATGAATGTCATCCGCAACTACACGGAAAGCGGTCCCTGTGCTTTGGAATGCACCAAGACGAGGTTTTGTGTAATATCCCAAATTTTCGTAGAGCTAAGCACAAGGCTTATGTGATAAATTGGGACAATAGAAGTGAAATTGGACAATTTGAAGATATTGGTCGAGAGAAACATATTCGGAATAAGTGAATTATGATACCCCCGTTATGTTCATAATTAGCTTAAAGGAAGAATTAAGGTTATGGAGAATTTTGTGATGATATTTAGAGTTGGAGAGGACAATGTGAATTAGATCAAATTGTAGTAGAATTAGCAAGAGAAAATATATTTGGACGTAATTTGGATATTGAATGGACTAAGAGCTTGAGAATAATAAGGTTCTTATCAGTTATTAGAATTTAACTTGGACAAAGGTGAAGGAAGAATAGTGGAAGATATAATATAATTTGATTTAATTGATATTGATGTCTAAATATATATATGGATTTAATGCATATTGATTTGGAGAAGGTGAAATCTAATGAAAGATATTAGAATTTGAAATTAAGAGTATATTGAATCTAGTGCTGGATTTGGATATGAGATTTGTTTATGCGATACATGAATAAAGTAGAGAGTTAGGAGATGATAATTAGAATTAAGAGAAGTAATATTAGTAGTTAATAATGAGGTTATAAGATTATAATTATATATATATATATATATATAAATTAAAGGGAAAAATAAATATATATGAATATATGCACGCAATTGCTGATTTGAGTGGCGGTTGGTCAAAATTAAATGGCGGTTGGTCTCCCATGAACTCCGGTCGACCGGTGTGTTAAAAAGTGTGTTTGTGACTAGTGAAATGAAAATGGTAGTCAATCAGTGACAAGGAATCATCGACCACCAAACTAAATCATCACTTGGAAGTTGAAACGTAATTTTGGAAGCTTTCTGTTCTGCGTTTTACGCGTCTGATGATGTTGTGAATTGACGTTAAACGTCTGGATAATTAATGGAGCATCCACTGGCCTTCTATATTCCTCTAGACATTAAAGGGAAACCAACATCTGGCCTTTTGTCTTCATGCATAACATGAAGAGACGATATTGCCTATAAAATGAGATGGAAGACAGCAGAGTTTGAGAGAAAAAGTTGGAGCATAGTGGGGTTACTCTACCAAAGTCTTGTGAGCTTCTAGATGAGTGATTTATGAGGGTTTTGTTGTGAAAGAAAGTAAGGAACGTGAGGTGCAAAAAGTGAGTAAATGATTTGTTGAAGTTTTTGAAGAAATGGAAGGTGATAGGAGGAGGAAAACTGAGGACGTTGAAAGGTGAATGTTACTGTGATGACGAGAGTGAAGAGTTTGTGATTCTATTGAATGGAAGAAATATGAAGGAACAACACAGTGATGAAACGACCGTGAAGGATTGTTGGAGAATGAAGTGATCTATGAGGTTCAGTAATTGGAGATTAATTCTCTGGGTTTAGATTATCGGATGCTTCAGGTATTGATTTCTACCTGTGTGCTATCTGTTGATAAATAATTATTGTTCGATGTATCGGTGAATGCCAAAAGGAGATGACGTATTTAAGTATTAGTTATAGAATAATTAGGAATTATTAAGTAAATATAATTTGGAAGTGCAAAAACATGAAATTCGATATATGTATACTGTTGTAGTTTAAGATAAAAGTGTTGAATGCTAAGGTAGGATTTTGGATGGACTCTTTGATATGGGAAATTGGGAAATAGATGATAAGTTTAGGAAATAGTTTAAGGAATATTGTCATATATTTATATTAGTTGTAGAATTACTATTGATGTCCATATGCTTAATTATGAATAGGTATTGATGAGGAAGAGTATTTAATGCTAACTATATAAAGTTAAGGACTCCATATAAGGAATAATGCTTGTGTTTTATCCGAAAGGACCTACATCGCAAGAGTAGGGTTTTTGTGTAAATTGCTATGTTAGTCTTTTGTGATGGTTATCTGACTAGATTGTATTCCTACGTTAAATTGCTAGTAGTTATGATGAAAAAGGTTTTCTAAAATGATGGTATATGATATGGAAAAGTTAGACTAAGTTAGAAATAATACGTCAAGGATAGAAGATTCGATATATGACGTTATAGTGTAATAGGAACGTGTTTAATATATATGTTATAGTTTGTTAATTGTTTAATACGTCA
The DNA here is from genome assembly GCA_022433065.1 of Begonia loranthoides. Classification (NCBI taxonomy): domain Eukaryota; kingdom Viridiplantae; phylum Streptophyta; class Magnoliopsida; order Cucurbitales; family Begoniaceae; genus Begonia; species Begonia loranthoides. Next base: position 12,447,819 of record CM039481.1, on the reverse strand, counting down.
AGCATATTATTGTTTGTAGTATTGTTTGCGATATATGAACTGCTGCATGTGATATTCATGTAGACATATTATAGGATTATACGTAATGCATTGCATGGGCTATTAATGAAGATAATAATGGTGTTTCTACTTGGGTTCGGAAACTTAAGAGGTTGCCACACGTAGAAACAGCTCGTTTGAGTAAGTTCAAAAACTGAAGAGGTTGCTCTTACTCAACGAGTGGTGAGTTCGAAAACTGAAGAGGTTGCTCTCAGCTAACGATAAAATGGTAAACAGTAATGAATATAAATGTGGGTGGATCTGTTTTTACTGGGTTCAGAGACTGAAGAGGTTGTTCTCATGTAAAAACAAATCCAAGTGGTGAGTTCGGAGACTGAAGAGGTTACTCTCACCCAACTTATAAGTATATGAAACTAAAGCATGTAGAATTGTCAAAGAGTTTAAGGTTGCACTACGTTTTATTCCTTATTGGGTAATAGGCTCATTATTCCTCTTGTGATGTAGGTATGTAAGAGATCAAGGATAGTAGTAGTTGATGAGGCCTTTGTGCGTTGCGGGCTTGGCGGTTGGTTAGGCTAAAAGGTTTAAAGAAGAAATGAAATGTTTGAAAGAATGACTTTGTTATGGTGTTATGTTACATTAAGTAGATTTTTAAATGATGTTAAATTATTGAAGTATTCAAAATACTTGTTTCCCGCTATTGCAATGTTTTAAGGTTTTACAGTATGAAATATTTTAAGTGATAAATGGTTTAACAAAAAAGAATTCATTTATGCAATTCTTATTTAAGCTAGTTTCAAATTAAAAGTCTTCTGTTGTGATTTTAAAAGAAAAAGTTTTCAAAAAATCATGAGTTTAAAATTGAAAGAATAAACGGGATGTTACATTTTGCGTCCCAATGTGTCTGTCGTTGGGCACTTGCGGACGAGTGAGGATGCATGCGGGACGCGTCTAATTTGAATCTGTCCAATTTCTGGACACTTTCGGACGAATGCAGATGCATTATACGAACGCCATATCGCTTCCGAATGTCACATTCGGATGATACGGACAGGGCAAAGACGCCATTTCTCGTCCGTAAGCCTTGGGAATTTTACACATGCGGACTAATGCAGACGAGCCCAGAACGTTCACACTCATCCGAAATATTCCAGATCTGCGACATTAGAGATTTAAAATCAGACGGCTGGTCATGTAATCATTTGATACGTGACCTCCCTCGACACGAATGGTCCCCCCTCCAGATCCATACCACGTGAGCCGCCTCCTACCTCCCCTAGGCGTATGGTTGTCCACAC
>CM039481.1:12388224-12446136 GCA_022433065.1 Begonia loranthoides | reverse complement strand
TCACACAGAGCACTTCACGAAGTCCACAGTCACACCCTACGCTTCACATTCAGGTGTGCTTCACATTTAAACCCTCCCCCACTGCTCTCCTCTACCATTCTTCTGCATTTCATCTCTCGTGTTCGTGAGTGTGTGCTCTCTGAAAATGGTGAGTGTTCTGTGAGTTCAAAGTTGTGAGAGGTGTGAGTACTTGAAGTGAAGCGTAGGGTGTGACTGTGGACTTCGTGAAGTGCTCTGTGTGAGCTCCTTGCCTTCGGTTCCTCTCGGTTCAGCTCAAGCTTTCGTGATCCTCTTGGTAACTATCTCGATTCCTCTCTATTGATTATTAGTTTGAAGCATATTATGGAGACATATATACTATGGATGGATTGTTGGACATAGGAATCGTTAAGCGTATTGTTGGTGAAGAAAGAGGAAGGACTGTAGCTCCTTGTTGGGATTCCTGGCTGTGTATGCTGCTGGTAACGATTTCTCCCATTCTATGTTATATTAATTTGGTTGATAATCTGTTAGGTTCTGTTGATGCTTCTGGGATAGTCAGTTGAATGTTGTTGCTTGGATTGATGGATATAAGCACTTTGTTAGTCGAAGCATGTTAAGAAGATATATTAATGCTATGGATAAATATGTTGGACAGAACTGCTCTGTGTTTGATGATTATTCCTTGTTGTAGTGAAAATCGTTCGATGTATGTTCTGGGAAGTCACTGCTCTATTGATAATAGTTTGGTTACTGCCTTTATTGCCTTGTGAAGCATGAATTTATTGGATGAGATAACCTATTGGAATTGAGTTTTGTTGGACGTGATAAGTGTGGAGTTACAGCTTTGATGAATTATTTTGTTGAATTCTGCATGAATTATAAATAATAAATGTATGTTGAGTTGGTAATCTGTTTTAGGAAATCTGTTTTAGCTACTACCTCTGTTGGATTTTTGTTTATTGACTATGTGACTGGAAGGGTTAAGCTGCTAAGGGACGATGATAAGTATTGGATATCAACCTGTTAAATGGAATCTCTGTGATGGAATGCCAATGATAAAGTGTTTAGCTACTACCTTCATTATTTTGTGAACTGCTACTTTTCTTATTTCGTGAAGCATGAATATATATTAGCTTGGTTGTATGGATGATAAGTATGCCTCTGTTGGAAGTGTCCTGTTGTGGAAATTGGACGTTAAAGGTTGATACGTATAGAAATGTTAGTTAGTTTACATTCGAGCTAATAATTAGACGAAGACATGATAATAATTGGAAATGGATGTGAGATTAATTATTTAGCTAAGTAACGAGTGAGAAAACGATTCTAATTAGGAGATTTAGTAAGTAACAAGGAATTAGAATAGAAAAGACATTAAGATTTAATAATTAGATTAAATGATTGTATTAATGACTAGATGTTTCTAAATGTGAAGGTACTAAGAAGAAGAGAGATTAGTATTAAGCGTTGAATGAAGAATCGAGGTAAGTGATATGCATGCGCTTTGGTCTTTGGACCCTACATTGTAAGAATAGGATATGCATGTTTCATTACTTACCGCTTTCCAAGCATGTTTACAGTTTCTTTTGTAGCATGTTTCGTTGCTTACCGCTTTCTAAGTGTGTTTACAGTTTTTAATCACACGTTTCATTGTTTACTGTTTTTATAAGACACTTAATGTTTATATATGCTTTCAGAACTTGTATGCATTCACGAGCATCATGCATCACGTTTTTCAAAAACATACGAAAATAGATTTTTATGCACGACTTTAGAAACAGATAATTAACGAATAATGAAAAATAAAAAGGTAAAGAAAAGAATTAATAAAGAAAAGAAAAGGGCAACGATATGATGTGAGGCCGTTTAAGTCCTTCGTGGACACGGTCCTAGCGAGCTTTTCGATTTTGTCATCTTCGCTAGCAAGCTTTCGGATTATGCCATTGCTGCTCGTATCTGTTGCAATGTCCCTGGATCATTCCAGAATAGTCCCTAGATTATGCTGGGACAAGAACGGCCAATGATTACCAGACTTTTGGATTACGCCATTGCTGCTATACTAGAAGCCATAAATAGAAAATGAAAGATAATAATTAATACATAAAAGATAAGAGAAAGATAACAATTAAGACAAAAGATAAAAGATAAGAAGAATAAGACGAGAACTTAAACAACATACGATTTTAAAAAGCACAACATTAGCAATAGTAGCATGATAGGTATTATTACTAACTAAGCCTTAGGCTCATAGGTTACTACTTGCGATGTAGGTACAAGTATGAGAGAACAATGATGAACAGATTAGGGAGCGATTGATGAAGGATTTGCGCGGACAAGACTTGTGGGTGGTCAGGCTAATGAATGTAAAGAGAATTTGTAAAAGATAAATTAATACTTTAATTAACTATCTCTAAACAAAATATTTACGCTTTTGCTATGTTTTAATAAACGCGTTATGTCTTCATAAAAGATTTTATAACCGCTTCTGTTAGGTTTTAACAAAAAAGGGTTTTAATGGTCTAGTTTTGTCCTATGGTATTATCTTAAAAAGGGTTTTCATAAAAGTTTTAGTGGTTTGATAAAAGTTTTGAATTTTAGAGAATTTTTAAAAGAAAAAGAAAGATCGGTTCGTTACATATATTTTCCTCTAATAAGGGCTATTGGCTTCTATAATATTATTTTGGTTAGACTTCTGGTTGTATAGACATGGATGCACAATGTAGTTTGGATTGATTTACATTTCTATACTATTCACTCTTGCGATCACTATGTAGATCGTGACCCATCTCAAGTGGGCTATAGTTGAAAATTTTATACAAGTCTTCTGCAAATCTCAACTAGCCTTGGGATGTGTGATTGGGTCCTCCCCAAAGATCAAATCAGTTGGCCCGACATTTCTGTCAAGCCAACCTCAAGATCATGACACTATCCATTAAGTTAAATAAGCACAGAGACCTTTAAAAATCTTCACAAGGGCCTTTTTTCTCAATTTCTTTTTTCGTTTAGCATTAATGCCAAAACCAAAACATTTCATAAAAGTATTTTTGACATAAACTCAACTAGACCTATTTTCATAGTTTAAAATAAGGTTCATTCTTTCAAAAGGAATCCTAACATGTATGTAACTTGCTTTCCAAAAGTCCTTTCTTTTATGAGTCAATCACACGGTCAATCGTCTCAACAACACCAAGTGTTCACCACAGACATGCTCCATCAACCACTTCTACCAGTTTGTTTTATCATCATGGAACTCACCAAAAATTCTTTCGCCTACAACATAAGGTTTATCTATAAGGCTAAGACATAACAGGTAATGTACAATGAAATGAATATATAATATAATGAACATGCATCTTTATAGAACATATAGTTTTTCTTTCTTTCTTCTTTCATTCTTTCACTTCACAGTTCATTCATTAGGGTATGAATCTTGGAGAGAGTAGGCACCATTTGGTCTAACCTTTGGGACAACCCAAACTCAAATCTCGGGGACAATAGGCATGTCTATGGGACACACACCACTGCGTCTCGTGAACTTCTATGAGACATACCCTATTTCATGGGACCTATGTTAGTTGTCATTCTACAACTCGCATGACAACCTAGTGAACTTTGGCCACGCCCCAGCATTACCAGAGTAATGGGCTTATCCTCTTTAAGTTCACCCTTTTGGGACAACCTATCCTCAAGCCCCACCTCATAATGACTAGTTACGTACATTTTGTTCATGTTCAGTCTTTCAATCAAAACATATGCAAGGAAATTCTATTATGTTCTTTCTTACAAAATACTTTCATGATGCATGATGAATGCACATGTTCATGCTAATACTGATCATTTCGTAGTCCTCCGTATCCCTTGAACGACATGTAATATAAGCAGCCAAAACATCACCATAAAGAATCGTAAATATCCTCATGTTATCACAACATACCAATCGTCCATATATATATAGTAGAGAATTGATACTAACCCCATATCAGTCACAACATAACAATCCCAAAAAAAAAATATAATAATAGCTAACAGTACCCTAGCACCTTATGTTGTAGACCCAGAGGTTAACACATGTAAATATTACTTACCTCAGGTTTTTAGTGAAATTTATGAAATGATCTTGATAGTCTTAATAATCAGTGTGAATTAGGCTATCTAACTTTTTTGTGCGATTGATAAATTCTATTTACTTAACTATGTTATGAATAATTATGCAATTAAAACAAGTATAAAAGTAAACAGTTAAGGGAAGAGAAGTGAGACCAATTTGGTAACACGGTTCGACCAACCTTGCTTATGTCCACACTTCAAGGCTCCCCCTTGAAGATTCCTTAGACCAATAACCTCCTCGGTTATTGTTGAATGAACTTTACAGGCATCAATTAAGCGTTTACAGACTATTCGAAGGTGATACCTTTTTCTCCTTAACTATTCTGGGGCGTCACCATTGTATCGTCACTAAAGTGCAATGAAAGGATGAAAATTACAACTTCAATGCTTAAATCTCAAAGATATAAACACTCATGTTAAGGAATGAGAGAGTAATGCCTATGCACTCAATATATAAGAGAAATATCATGGAATGATTTTGGCAATACTTCCAAACGATGTTTGGTGCTTCCATTTATAATTTCTTCCGAGTGGTCGACCACCCAACTCTTCTGATCGACCACTTCCTCACCATTGCATTGTTACCGTTATGCTTCCAGACAACTGCCTTTTGCTCTGGTCGACCGCTCCAACATATGTCAAGAACCTCTCTCGACTCTGTTCAATTTCTAGTCGATCGCGCTTCACTTTAGGTCGACCGCTTCCTACGCTCCAAAATAGAGTTTGTTTACAATAAGATTTTCAGTCGACCGCATCTCAACTCTGGTTGACAGCTTCAATAGTTAAGAAAACCCAGAGCAATCTGTCATTTTTTTGGTCAACTGCCTTTCGCCTCTGGTTGACCACTTCTCTATGTTTTGCATACTTAGAAGTCTTTAAGTTCCAAATATTAAACTATAAGCGACAAAGACTTAAACAAACATGTTAGCAAATATAAATACCCTTGTTAGAGGATATTTCCAATGAAGATCAAAGTATGCTTAATTGAAATCATATTTGAATTATAAACAACTTATAAACACTTAATTCAATCATCATAAAAAAAATTAGCTTAATGTTTATTAGGCTCAAAATTTATTTCTCTTTAGCTCACCTCACATCCACACGCCTAGTCTTCTTCAGGATACTTAAGATAGAAGACAAGCTTTTACAGATTCCAATGGAAACAATGGTTAGGGTTTTCATTAAAATTTTCTTTTATAGCCATAGTTAAAACGTAGGCGGATGTTGCTTAATTACAATATGACGATGCCTCAACTTTCATGGATGTCCTTTGGTGTCTATAGACGTCCCTTAATATTTAAACTTCGACGTCTCAAAACATCCATGAATGTCCTTTAGTGCCCACAGATATCTCTCAATTTGAAACAACATAGCCCCTTATCATCCTTGGATGTCCCCCCAATGCGATGGACATTGCCTTTCGACACATCATCCGCCAATCTCCATGTCTTCTTTCTACATGGCGGATGTCCCTCACCCTATAGCGGACATCCATCGAAGTAACACAATGTCACCCCTCTAAACCATGGATGTCCTTAACCTTATAACAGACATCTTCAATGTGATACGAAGTCACCTCTCTAAACTACAGACATGCTACACCTTATGATGGATAACCTTCAACGTGAAATGACGTCGGCACTCTAAACTAAAGACATCCTTAACCTTTTGATGGAGGCCCTTCAACATAAAATGATGTCACCCCCTATAAACCACGAAAATCTTTCACCTCATAGTCGATGTCCTTTGACATAAAATGATGTCGCCCCCTCTAAACCATGAACGTCTTTCACCTCATAGCAGACGTCCTTCAACATAAAATAACGTCGTCCCTCTGAACCACAGACGTCCTTCACCACCTTGGACGTCCATTGGCACAAATGGGACACCCCTTATCGTCCATCTTAGATGACAATAAAATACAATTTAAAACAAATAATAAAGGAGATAGAAAAAGAGAATGCAAACACGGTTGTTCACGTAGTTTGGCAACGCCGGCCTATGTCTGGACTCCAACCTTCCCACTTGGAGATTCTTAACCATCCAATCTCCCCGATTGGTGATGTTTGACTTCACGGGTGTCAAACAAACCTTTTACAATTAACTAATTTGCAGGTGTCACCCTTCACTTTGTAATACCCCGACTGTTCATCATATAATTTAATAAGGATAATTGGAAAGTAATTAGGATTTTCAGGGTAATATGAAGGACGTATTCGATAGATTATAATTTATGAAAATTAATATAACTAAATAAATATTAATTTAATGAATTAAATTATAATGTTTGGGATAAATAATTTAGAAGGAAAAATTAAAAGAAGAAATTAAGAAATAAGGGGGATTTAAATGAGAGATTGAAATGGGATTGGAATTTAAAAGGGATTAAAATATAAAAGAATAAATTTAGAGGGAGAAGGGTGAGGTGAACTGGTTCACTCTATGAACCGGTTGTCTGGAACAAAATGGCTTGTGGCCATTCATAGAGAGAAGACCCGAGAAGAGAGAGAGAGAGCCAGAGGGAGAAGGGAGAGCGATGGCGAAGAGGAAGAGGAGACGCGACGAGAGTGGACGGTGACGGTGAACTCGGGATGATGGGTCGTGCGTCATCTGGTGGGTGGCAAGCGTCTCAGGCTCAGCGGGGCATCAAGCTTCGTGGGATGAAGCAACTAAGCATTAGGTAAGGGCGAGCTCCGATGTTTCGTCGTTTCTTGGTAGTCGGCGATGGCAACGAAATGGTGATGGTAGTGACGATGTACAACATCGGTGAGGCTGCGATTCCAGCCTCGGGTGGATGAAGTAAGGCTGGCAGTTCATGTTGGACCGGTCGAAGGCCGTGGTCCAGCTAGTGGTCCGGTTTGAACCGGTTGTCCTTTCTTTGGGCGACGACAACTCGAACTTGCGTGAGGAGTGGTGCACTGGCAGGGCATGGCCTTGGGACATCCACGAGTGTCTGTGGCTAAGGCAGGTTAAAGGGAGCCTCTCTGGTGAAAGGCAGAAGGATTTTGAGTGAAGGGGCAAGGCTGGAGAATGAAGCTCTCGGGTGAGCTTCTATGCGAGGGAGGAAACTTTGGAAAGAATGCTCTTTGGATGGTTAAGATGCTGCTTGTGGGTCTTCAGGTGAGAGATTTTACTCTGTTGATTCATTGTGGTCTCTTATTTCTGTTCTGCCGATTGGTCATTGTGAGTGTTTTGTGCAAATGTTATGTGATGAAACAAGAGGGATTAGAGATGGCAGTGAGAAATTGATGAGGAGGCATAACGTGAAGGTAGGAGCTCCTGGAAGCTCTCGGGTCTAATGGAATCTTCAGGTAAGAAGGTCTCCTCCATTGTTTTTACGAATTAAAGATGAGGATAAAGTATTTGGATTGTACACTTTTGGTGGATAATGCATTCTATGGATGTTGGAATGCTCTTGGGTGATTGTGTAGTTGTTGGCTCTGTGAAGGATAGTTAATTATATGCTCTGTTGTTGGGAATAATAATCTAAAGCATATTATTGGATGTAGGAAAATGATAAATTGTTGTTATGAATCAACTTATTGGGTGATAAAATTTAATATATGTGTAACAACCCGATCCTAATTTTTTTGGTTAAACGATGTAATAACGACTTTGGAAGTAAATTAAGATTTATATCTAAATAATGCATCGTTCTATGGATGTTAAATTGCGGCGTATAACCTCGTAGGCGTTTAATTTGGGCAAAACTTAGAAGAAATAACGAAAATGTATGGAATTATACACTTTAGGACGCCTGCGGATGATTGCGGATGATGCAGATGACTCAGGACAACGTCCAAATGAATCTGTTTTAAAACTGGTGTATTTTGGACGATAGCGGACGACTGCGGACGACAAGATTCAGCGTCCAAATGAATCTGTCCAATTTTTGGGACAATTCGGACAATACATGTGGATGATACGGACGACGGCAAGGCGTCCGCAACCAGATTTCAGACGGTACAGACATAAGTTTGGGACACTATTTTCCGTCCGAATCTAGTGTTGAGCTGTGTAATTTCGGTCTTGCGGACGTATGCGGATGACAATACGGCATCCGCAAGCTTCCGAAAAAGAGCAAATCTGCGAAAAATCTGGAATAAAAGTCAGCGAAATTAGAAGAAATTCGACGTTTAGCGAGTTAATACTCACACCTTCCGCAAAGAAAATCTGGGCAGTAGCTCAGTAGCCCAGTCTACTTCACGTGTTGTCTTCTTTGACTTCTAGGTAAGTCTCCCTCTATTTCTTACCCACTTTCTTCTCCTCCGTTGTGTTTTGATGCTGGGAGAAAACTCTGCTGGACAGGGGAGAGCTGCTGCATGGGAGATTCAACTTCAAAAGGTAAGGATTGGGTGTGTCTTGGCCGTCTAAGCCCTACCCACAAGTGGTGTGTATGAGTTGTGGAGATTTCTTTATTGCTAGTTTGTTTCCTGCAAATGATTCTTTGGTTGTTATCTTCCTGTTTTGTTACTTTCCTGCAAATTTCTTTACTGAATTGATGAAATGAAATGCTTAGAGAAGAGAAGTGATGAATGCCTAATGGTTGTTGAGATGATCAGAGATGTTTTAGGCTAATAAAAGATGAGATGGTAATATCAATGAGACTTCAAGAAGGAACGTTATATAGAGTGAATATACTTCCCTAGTCTATGTTGTCAGTTGTAGTGACGTTTTCCCTCATGATTCTTTGCCAATTTCTTTAGCTAACCCTTTCAATTATTGAAAAGCATATTCAAGTATGTTTAGCTTTAGTTTTCCTGATGTTTATTCATCCATTAGAAGCATATTGTGATGCATATTTAGGTATGTTTAGCCTCGTTTTACTACTGTTATTGTTCAGAAGCATATTGTATGAACTTATTGTCGTTTCTTTTCAGTAATCTAAAGCATGTTTCGTCATACATATATTTTCTGCTACTATGTTTTCATGGTTCATTCCAATTTAGGATATGCTACAGAAGTAAAGGGTTAATTGTTATGAAAACCCGATCAAATCAATGCTGTAAACATGTATGGCTCTGTTTTCATGATGGTTCGTTGTAATTTACGCTGCTATATTCTTATAGGCATGTTTAATTCACGGTTATGTTCGGGTTAAAGACTTCGCTGCTAGTATGTTATGTTTGATCTAAAAGAGGTTTAATCTTCGATGCTAGTATGTTTAATCTTCACTGTGATATTCGATGCAATAATATTCTAGGTTAATTGATTATCTTTCGCTTGATTAGTTCCATTTATTCTTTGTGAAGTTTTACATGTATTCGCTAAGTAGTATGCATGATAATAGAAACAAATGTAGGGAGTAACCACTAGGGGTGGTTTTCACATGCATGAGTGAGGAAGAATGCTATGAAAACGACCCTAAAGGTGGGTATAAGCCGGAAAAGAAAGAACCCTAAAGGCGGGTATATGCCAGAAAAGAAAGAACCCTAAAGGCGGGTATATGCTGGAAGAGAAAGAACCCTAAAGGCGAGTATATGCCGGAAATAGGGAGTTGCGGTAGATGGGTACTCCGGATCTAACCTAGCTGCTAGGATACAGTCTCACCAAGTCGGGAAAGGATTAGTATGCACACAGGAGGTTAGAATCCGAATTGCTAGGTCATCTCAAAGGAAAACCTCCAATCTCTAACTCAAAGTACGAGTTAAGAACGAACAAAGAACGAACGAAGAAAATGAACGTAATGAAAGAATTTTGTTTTGGTGGCCCCCATTCCAACAAGACTTAAAGAGAGAAATACATAATTGTTTTACCCCATCTCCTTACTGGGCGTAAGCTCACGTCCTTACTTGTGGTGTAGGTAACGAGGGAATTATGCCAGCAGTTAAGGAAGAGGTTATTCCGGTGGAGCCTGCGGTTGGTCAAACAGAGACGCCAATGGAGTCGTAATACGACATGGTATGGCATGAAGAAACGAAAGAAAAGGGAAAATCAATTAGAGCTAAAAATGAATGGTTATCTTAAGTTAAATTTCTTTTTGTGCCTTTAGTTGAATATTTGGACTATTATGTAAGTTTTAATGACCTTGGATTTGACTCATGTTTTAAAAGTCATTTTCTGATATAAATTTTCTATTCGATAAAAGTAGATTTCTCGTTTAATTATGCTTCCGCAACTTTAATAAATAATTTCTTTTAACGAATGAAAAATGAAAGAATGATTTTATTAACGATTCTGATTTTGATGCACTCTGATAACCCTTTTTCTTTAGAAACGATTTTACGTTGTCATATTATCAAGGTTAATGAGCTTTTAAAACGGTTGGGAAATCTGGGTCGTTACAATATGTATGAAGTGCTCTATTGTTGGATTGTTGGATTAAGGGTCGATGAACTCTCTGTAATGGATAATATAAACCATCTATTTGATAGAGCTACTGTCCATGTTATTCTATGTGAAGTTAATGACTCTGTTGATGATGAAGGATAATCATAATGAAGTTGCATGCCTGTTAGCTATAAGTGTTAATGTTCTATGTGGTAGTTATTAGGAATTGTTAAAGAGTTGATAAAAATATTGGGCATATGCTTTCTATTTCCTTGGAATATATGATCTACTGATGGTTCAAGTTGAGATCGGTTATTTTCCGTTTAGGCATCAAATAATTTTTTAGAATTATTATATGTCAGAATACATGAAGGAGATGAAAGTTATAGGCCGTAATTATTAATGATAGATGTTTTGATTACGAAGGTGTTCAAAAGAGAAGAAGGATAACTATTAAGTGTCAAACGAGATAAAGATTTAAGGAAAGGATTGGGTAAAGTCTTGGCCTGTGGAGGCCCTACCCACAAGTAATGTACGTGTGTTTTGTGTAAATTCCTGCGAATTCTTTACCACACTAAATGCTTTCTATGAATTGCAATTCAATGCTTTCTATGATAGAAGAATTTGATAGTGAATTGCTATGTTATGAATCAATGACTTAAATTGATGAACTGAAGATGTCTATATGAAATGATATGTATGAAAAAGCTGTTAACAAATTCTTAGATACTAGTTCTGTTCTATTAGAAATGTTGTTTCTTATATTGTTTGTTAAGATAGTAGACTTAGTCTATAATGCCATTATTTCTTGGTATTGGTTAGGAGTTGTAACTTTCTTTAATACGACTATGCATAATAAATCTCTATTATGACTTGTGTTAATATTCGATAACCTTCAAGTGGATTGCTAACTCTCGCTAAAAAGATTTAAATCATGCTTTACTTTCAAATGTAAGTCCACTTATTTATAATCGATCCATGTCCTTAGCTCGTTATCAATTTATTAAGCATGTTTCCGTAGCTATTTACTAAGCATGTTTCTGGAGCTATTTACTAAGCATGTTTCCGGAGCTTTTTAGTAAGCATGTTTCCGTAGCTATTTACTGAGCATGTTTCCGTAGCTATTTACTAAGCATGTTTTCACGAGCTATTTACTAAGCATGTTTCCATTTAATTATTAATTTCCTGTTTATGCCATAGTACAAGTGTTAAGCATGTTTAGTTCGTTCAAATAACTTGCTATAAATTAACGTTTAATCGCAGTTAATACCACGTTCACCTTACCGTTTCTTTTGTTGCTATGCTCTGAAATTCAAGTATGCTATTCGTGTTTCAATTTGTCGCTATAATTGTTCTCTTTTATTCGTTTTAATTACGATCATTCAATTATATGCGTTGTTCAATTATCGTTCTTTTTATACTATATCAATATGAATCATGCATCATGATAATAGAAACAAGTAGGAAGTGTCATATCGGGGGTGAGTATTCATATGCATTATGTGAGGAAAATGAATGAATGAAAGAAAAAGAAAATGGGGAGTTGGTGGGCGAATGGGTAGTTTGGATCTAGTCTGGTAGCTAGGCTATACCCCTGCTTTGTCAGGAATGGGACTAGCTACACACAGGAGGTTAGAAGTCGATCAAACTATACCATCACACATGGGTTCCTCTAATCTCCCGCTCGAAGTACGAGTAATGAATGAACGAACGAACGTAAAGAAAATATGGGTTTGGGGTGGTACCCATTCCAAAAAAATTAAAGAGAGGCATGATCATACTGCATAACTTCAATTCCTTACTAAGCCTTTGGGCTTACAGTTTACTTGTGGTGTAGGTACACGCATGACAACATGATGAACAGATGAAGGAGCAGTTGATGAAGGATTTGCACGAGTGGGACTTATGGCTGGCTAGACTAAGGCAAGTAAAAGATAAAAGTGTTTTGCAATTAACATGTAATACTTGTCTAATATTTCTTAAATGAGGTATTTACGCTTCCGCTATATTTTGAGAAAAGATTTTATAACTACGGTTTTCCACTGTTTAGAATGATTTTCATAATGAGTCTAAGGAAAGGGTTTTTAATGGTTCAGCTTTTTAGGGAAGAACTCTTATTTAATTAAGAATGTTTTAATAAAGATTTTAGTTGTTTTATAAAAGTTTTAAATTTAACGCATTTTTAAAAGGTTATAAAAATCGGGTTGTTACATACTTGAGTAATTCGTAGGGCATCACCCTTTTCATTTAAGTACAATGCGTATAAATACATTTACAAACTAAATTCTAACTCTCCCAAATGTAAAACTCAAGTTTAGGGATGAGGAGAGTTAGGTTACATGCTCAATAAGTGTTTTGGAATTGAGTATAAAAATTGGCAAGGCTTCGCCTCAATTCTCGTTTCATTGCAAAGAGCTTCGGAGTGTCTTATATTTATAGACACTGAGTAATTGGTCAACCACTTCCAACCATTGGAAGATAGTCGTTGTGTTGTCCAGCATTTTCGCTCGACCACTTGCTCGACCGCTATCTCGACCGCATATTAGATGGGCTATCTGTAATATGTTGCAATCGACCATTTTTCCCTTACTCGACCGCTTTGTCAACTGCAATTTTGAGAGGCAACCTGTCTTTAAAATTGGTCGACCAAATCTTCGCTTCTCGATCGCTTCCTCGACTGCAAAACTGAAAGAGCAGTTTGTATATATTATTGTTGATCAACTGGCTGACCACTTCCTTCGTGTGGGCAGTTTTTAGTTGACCTCCTCTGCTGTTTACTCAGCCTCTTGCCTTCCAATTGCCATCCTTGATATTTCTAAGTCCCAATATGGTACTTATTCACTACATGGACTTCGATAAACATATTAGCACAACTTAATACCCGTATTTAGGGTATTTCCCATTAATATAGATATCAATATAATGATTAAACAATTAAGTAAACACAATCAATAAACAACTTATAATTGAAATTAAACCATTCATCCTCAAAATAATTAAGCCTTATGACACTTAGGTAACAATCTCCTCCTTTTTTATGATGACAAACTATTATAAGTTGTTTATCCCTAAAACTAAGCATGTGCATAAAGTATTGCATAATATGTTCTCTCTCCCTTAGTTTATGCAATATTTCTAACTTTTAAACTCATGCTCACATGCTACCTACAACTTATATAAATAGCTCTCCCCCTTTGTCATAATAAAAATGAAATCATGGGGAGGAATAAAACAACAAGAAATCTCCCCCTTTGTCGAAATTTAAAACATGGAAAACATCAGAAAAATATAAATCAATCAAAACAATTCAACGTATTTTTATCTCTCTTTATTGAATTATCATGAAGAATATATGGAGGAAAACCACTCAACCAAACAATATAATATATTTTCAAGAATAAGATACCACTTGTAATAATCTATCTTTGAACGAAAAATATATAATTTAATCAATGTTCAAAATCAAACTATTAGGGATTCACAAGTCAATTCATTCAATCAAATTTATCTTCCCCCTTTGACATTAAGAATATAAAACAATGTCCATAGGGATATCCAAAGAATCAAAACAAAATGATTTATTCAAAAACTATTCTCCTCCTAAGTTAGTATGCATATATAAGAGTTCGGGTTTTGCAAAGAATTAAAACAAAACATTTCAACACTTCAACTCAGCCCTAAGTTATGAACAAAAATATAATAGTTGGGAACTTATCCATCAAACACTCAATTCCATTTTCTCCGCATATGTTAATAACCAATTTTAAATCAACGGGAAAATCCAAATAAAAATCAACATTCAACAATTCAACAATTCAACAATTCAATATATACAATTTAGAATACCAATTGTTGGAATATCAAAATTTTCAAGCTCAAATAAAACAATTGAAATATCAAAATCTTTTAAGCTTTTGAAAAAAAATATTCAAATTAAAAACTATCTTCTCCCCCTATTTCAATACCCAATTTCAATTCAATGGGGATAAATAAAACATCAAAATCAATTACCAACAATTCTTTAACATATGCAATTTATTATGCCAATTATTGGATTATCAAAGATTAAGCAAAAAATAAACCAATTGAGAAATAAAATAATACCTACTACCAAAAGAATATGCAAGTAATAAAATCAAATCAACCAAGACAATATGATTTTAACCTATATCTACAAGTTAAGAATAATTTATTCAAATCAAGAGTATAAGTATCAAGCAATATCATCAAATTATATGTCAACTCTTGATTCAAAAATCAAAAAACTCATATGTGCTTTTTTTAGGTACCCAAACCTTTTTTAGTCATTTATCCTTAGTAATGGTTCCTTTTAGAACCGAAACTAATTTAGAGTTTGTCTTTTTATCATTCAATTTTATAGGGCAAACTAAATATTTATGTCCTATACAATTACAAACATTACATGTAATAGGACCAACAAACAAATTATTATACTTTTTCTTTTTTGCAAAGGGTTCGTAGCCAATATTGACTTTATCAAAAGTAACAATTTGTTTTTCGAAAAGCATATTAAAATTTTTGCTACCATTAGAAAACTTAAGCACAATAGAGTTCAAATCAATATTTTTCATTTTCAATTCATCAACATCAAACTCTAAAGATTTAATTATAGCATTAGAACCCTCAATCATGCTTTTCAAATCAACAATTTGATTTTCCAAAGATTTAACCAATTCAACATGTTTTTCAATCAAGTTGTTGTTATCCTTTTTCAAAACATTATATTTCTGTTTAAGCGTATTGAAATTATCAAATAGCTCATTAAAAGCATCCATCAACTCATCATTATTATCAATATCCCTATCTAAATCACTATATGAGTTGTGTACTTTTTCCTCTTTGGCCACGAAGCAAATGTTGGAGACTTCTTGTATCTCGAAAGAATAGCTCTCCTCGCTATCATCCCACGTGGCTTGAAGGCTTTCTTCTTGAATGCCTTTGATTTCTTATTTGCTTTAGGGCATTCTGTAGATGTCTGTCCGTGTTTCCTGCATCCAAAGCAAACGATTACCTTCTTTCCTTTTTCCTTCTTCCTTTGAAGGTATTTGTTAAACTTCTGGGTGATCAACTTGATTTCTTCATCTTCATCTCCACCTTCTTTTCGGAATCTACTTGTGCGCTTAAGGAGGCTTTAAGAGCAATACTCTTGGGTTTGAGAATTTCCTTATTTTTTTGCTCCTTCTTCTCGTTGCTCATCATCATAATCTCGTGCGTCATTAAGGATCAGATGAGCTCCTCCATCTTCATGACTTTTAAATCCCCACTTCTTGAATGGCAATCACCTTTGGTTGCCATGATCTTGGTGGACACTTAAGGATTTTTCTTAGTAACTCTTCATTGGGATATATACTCTATCAAGCACTTTCAAACCATTAGTAATGTTTAGAGCTGGGCAAATCGGTTATCGGTGCCGGTTCTGGACCTCTCAAAACCCACCGTTCGGTTTTCGGAATGGCTATGTTTTCCTCTTTCTTGCTTGCTCTCTCTTTTTCCAATCGCCATCTCTTTCTCACTTTCCTTCTTCTTCTTCCTTTCAGCGTCAATCTTTGCAGGAAAGGCTATGTTTTCCTTTTGGGAAGAGGATTTTGAAAAATTGATTTTTCAAATCTTGAAGCCCTTCCGTTGATTCCTCGATTTAGGTGAGGTTTCAGTCGGTAAATTTTCCAGCCTTTCAACCTAATCACTTCCATTTCTGTTGCTGCTTACAGAGTAGGGGTTGGAGAATTAACATTTCTGAAGTTGTGATGTTTTTTTTTCTCGACCGATTGTCTGTGTTCTGTTAAATGCCGTCAAATAGAGTCTTCTTCGATTTAGTTCTGTCTTTCGATGAAATGCAATGGCCTCAGTTCTGAAATTTTCTTTCTGATTCCTAGTTTGGGTACTAGCAGTTTCGAATTTGGTTTCTGCCAATAGTAAATGTTGAGAATTTTGTTCTACTGAGGTGAAATTGGGTTGCTGGGTTGATTCCAGATTTGCATTGTCATGTTTGGGTATCCTATTTTGAACTCTCGGTTCTGTTGGTTTCTGCCTAGAGTGAGGAATTCATGATTTGTTGTTGTGCTTGAATTGTAGTAATTTCCCAAAGGAGGCAAAGAAAATTTCTTCACCACTGGGAAGAAATATAGTCACCAGTAAAACCAGGAAGTTCATTTCCCATTGCACAGGTGTTTTTCTCTTAAGTTTGTCTTGCAGTAATTTTTTTTGTGCTATCTTCATCGTACTTTGAATATGAACATTTTTATACCTTTTTTGTAGTACACATCTTCACTCCATAAACTACAAAAACCTGTCATCATTCTTAGAATGTTGTAGTTATAAATGCTTTTTTACGGTGATGAATATTGGTTGCATTATTAGTAGTTTTTTTTTTTAATTTTATTTTGGATATTGCAACTTCTTCTGATTATATAAATTGTTGGATCACATGTCCATTTGTTTGTGGAAAAAGAGGTCTTGATCTTATATACTTGAAAGATGAAGCTAATTTTTTTCTATTCTATTATAATTTCATTTTTGTTTGTTGATGCATTGCAGGCACTTCAGATGATTGATGTCTATACCAAATTTGCTTATGACTCATAAGTTATGAGCAAGCAGCAATACCTGTTGTTGTAGGGTGAAAATCAAAGGTGGAGACATTTGCTGGTGCAGATAGGACATATACAATAGAGGCCATGATGGGATCCAGCAAGGAATTACAAGCAGGAACTAGCCATAATCTCGGACAGAAAATTACAAGCATATGCTGGCATATTTTTTGTTTCTTTTGCAAATGCAACGCAGCTGGCTGACACATATTGTAAATGATGATTATAATATTTCAATGTTTTGAAAACTGGTGTATCACATTTGATAATTAACTTGAAGTAATTATATTTTTTTCTATTTTGTTCACTGTGAAAATCATTGAATTGCACTGTGATAATTAAATTGAAGTAATTATAATTATATTTTAATAAGTCATATAAGTCATATGCGCAAAATTTCAACATACTATCAAAAGTCAAATCTCACTCGTCATAATTATAAAAATGTTTCCAACAAAGAGAATGATAAAGCTTGAATTAAAAATAACACTATTGTGCGATTTTTTCAAATCAACCAGCATAATATGCTCTGCATATTGCTTTTCATGGCAAGAGATCACCTTCTCCTTCGTCATCTTTGTCTTTTTGGTCGTAAGCAGTAAGTGCTAAAAAAAAATATTATATTAATCACTTAACATTAGAAATTTTCATCAAATATATAAAAGTAATTGTACAAGTAACGCATCTTCGTCAATAGTTTCGTAGTCGGTTGTTGGCTGCCACGTATCTACATGAGTTTGGGAACGAATCCAACTTTGTGTGCAAAAGGAAGTGCTGGATTCTGAAAAGGCAACAAAAACATGGTAGTACCATATGAGATTATGTTACGTAATTGATAAAAATTACATAGAAAAATCAAATGCTAGAGCATGTGGTTGTGATCGAGAAATAACACAGCGTGAACAAAAGGCTGAGAAAGTATGCTTTTTAATATGAAATCCAATAACTGGTCAGACTAGTCTATGGGCAGGAGCAGATGATCGGATGGATTCTCTTAGCTGAAGCCTTTGGAATTCAATGGAAGCCCCCTTTGTTTATGTATATAAACAAAGAACAGACGGAATTCATAACACAAAGAAGTAAAACAGTCTAACACAAAATTCATAATTCTGTGTTAGACTATTTTATTATTGGCTCCCAAACATTATTATTTGCTCTGTAATAAACAAAGAACCAAAACAGTCTAACACAAAATTCAATCAATGAAATCTATTAAGTTGAAGCCCCCTTTGGTTAGACTAGTCTGGTCTTGAATTTACACGAGGTGAATAATTGAAGCAAAGCAAAACAGAATCATGAGAAATAAAAAAACAAAATTGAATTGATAAGTACAAGCCCTACTTAATCGAGGTGACTAGCGATGTGACTGTATAACACGAGGCTAGGCGAGGAGAGAAGAAAACCGAGGCAAAGTCAGGTGAGAATAAACTGGCGTTCGAGGAGCAAACGGCATCCGAGGCGAGAACAGAACAGAAGCGAGAAGCCCTCATTCCAGAAGAAGAAGCCCTCACACCAGTCGGTTCCTCGGTTCTCTACCCAAATATATATGAACCGAACCAAAGATTAAAAAAAGAACCGGAGGCAAACTACTTACATTTTTTGGAACCAAGAACTGGAACCGACCTAGAACCGACCAGCGGTTCTGGGTCGGATTCTGGTTCTGGTTGGTTCTTGCCCAGCCCTAGTAATGTTAGTAAAACATGTAAACATACAACTAATGGTTTCATTTTTATTCTTGCAAAATAATTCATATTCATGAATAAGCATGCTTAATTTTGTTTCCTTTACTTGATTAGTGCCTTCATGCGTAATCTCAAGTAGATCTCAAATATCATAGGTATTATTACATGCTTGAAATCTATTAAATTCATTTATATTCAAAGCACAATATAAAGTATTGATAGCTTTAGCATTCATACTCAATTTCTGTATATAGATATCATTAAATTCACTATACAATTTAGGAACATTTAAACCATTTTCAAGTTTTAGCGGAACAAAGGGCCCATTTTCAACAACGTTCCAAATATCATAATCTATAGATTGAATATAAATTTTCGTCCTTGCTTTCCAATAAGCATAATCACTTCCATCAAAAAATGGAAGTCTAAGCAAGAATTGTCCTTCAACTTGCATATTAAAGGCCATTTTAAATTAAGCAATTTATCAACAAGCAATTCGAACAAAATTATCCAAACAACAAAAATCCATCCAATAGATACAATGCAAGAAAATATATCCAAACAATTACAATACCACACAAAAAGTTTAATTGAATCTAGCTTTGATACCATTTATTAGGATCTGTGTCTGCCTATAAGGGGGGGGGGGGTGATTTAGGCGACGCTAAACTTTTTCGTGCGATTATTATTTCTCTAAACCCTAAGTGATTTAACAACAATAAATCATACAATTTAAAGCAAATAATAAAAGAGAATGTAAACACTGTTGTTCACGCAATTGAGCAACTCTGGCCTGCGTCCGCACTCCAAGCTTCCCACTTAGAGATCCTTAATAGCCCAATATCCCCGATTGGAGATGTTTGCCTTCACGGGTGTCAAACAAATCTTTTACAATTGACTAATTCGGAGGTCGTCACCCTTCACTTGACTAATTTGTACGGCATCACCCTTTTCGTTTGAATACAATGCGTATAAAGAAATTTACAAACTAAATCCTAACTCTCCCAAATGCAAAGTTCAAGTTTAGAGATGATGAGAGTTATGTTACACGCTCAATAAGTGTTTTGGAATTGAGCATACAAATTAGCAAGGTTTCGCCTCAATTCCCGATTCGTTGCAAAGAGCTTTGGAGTGTCCTATATTTATAGACACTGAGTAATCGGTCGATTCTTTTTTGTTCGACTGCTTCTGACTATTGGAAGATAGTTGTTGTGTTGTCCAACATTTTTGGTCGACCATTTGCTCAATCGCTATCTCGACCGCAGATTAGATGGGCAATCTGTAATATGTTGCGGTCGACCATTTTTCCCTTGCTTCATCTCTTCATCGACCTCAATTATAAAACACAATATGTCTTTAAAATCGGTAGACCAAATCTACATTGCTCGACCACAGAACTAAATGAGCAGTCTGCATATATTGTGGTTGATCACTTCCTTCGTGTTGACAGTTTTTGGTCGACCTCCTTTGCTGTTTACTCGACTTCTTGCCTTCCAATTGCCATCCTTGATATTTCTATGTCTCAATATGATACTTATTCACTACATGGCTTAGATAAACATATTAGCACAACTTAATACCCATATTGAGGGTATTTCCAATTAATATAGATAGAAATATAATGATTAAACAATGAAGCACACACAATCAATAACAACTTATAATTTCAATTAAACCATTCATCATCAAAACAATTAAGCCTAATGACACTTAGGCTAACAGTTGTAACACCTAAAACTTTTTAATGTTCGTAGTTTGATATGTTGATGTACTCTTACGTCTAAGTTTATGATATTGACATTATTGATTTTTTTGAATGAATATATTTGAAAATATGTGGTTGTGGAATGCAAGAAATGGTTCGATGGTTTGTGTTTGGGGAGGATGTGAAATTAAGGCTCATTTTGCACTTCCGGATGTTTTTCGATCAATCGAGCATGGTTGAAAGTTGGTAATGGCTGATCGAACTTTTATGAAACTTGGAGTTTGCTCTCTAGAAGTTTTTAGGTTGACCAGGCATGAGTGCAGCCGACTGAAATGATAAGAATTAAGTTAGAACCTTTTTGGAAGTTTTTCAATCGACTAGATTTGGAAAAACAGTTGACTAGTAGATGAAAAATCGTGGTTTTATACTTGCTACCCATAAAGTAGTTGACCAATCAAGGAAAGCAGTCCCTCGAACCAAGGAAAAAGTGAAATTTTGACATAAAAAAACTCTCAGGTGATGGGGTGGTAGACCAGAACTTAAGAGGTCGACAAGCATGCATTTGAATGTGAATTTAAAAAAGAAAATTGGCTAAAAATCCTATCATATTTTAATTGGGAGTCACAGGACTGTGTCATTTTCTCTCAAACTCTCTGGAGAAAATTGAAGAGATTTGGAATTGAAAGAGATTGGAAGTTGACTCAAAGTGATAAAAATCTAGTTTTAGGGATGATATTGTGCTAAGACTCTAATGTAAGTGATGGTTGCATGCAGTTAGTGTATGATCTACATCACAAAGATGCTATGATTATTTTGTTGTTACTAGCTATTATGTTGTGATTATATTGACTAATAATATATTGCTCAAAGTTATGTTTCATTGCTTTGAGGGATTGTTTAATAATATGTTGCCCTATTTGTGATTTCTGAGGATATGCTATACTGTTGGATGATATGCTATGTTTCATTGACTCAAAGATATGTTGTCATGCTCGAGGATATATTACATTGCTTTGATGGATTGTTTGATAATATGTTGCCATATTTGAGATTTCTGTGGATATGATATACTATTGGATAATATGCTATGTTTCATTGACTTGAGGATGTATTGTCATGTTATGTTTACTTCGAGGATGTGCTATTATGTGCTATGGTTCATTGTCTCGAGGATGTGTTATGATGTTGTGACATAGTCCTATAATAGGTTGCATTGGGTTTCATACATAATATTTTTAAGAAAAGAATGAAAATAGTGTTCATGCATAAGTTTTCATTAAGAATGAAGGAAATGGAAATGAATGTTAAGAACGTTTGTGTGGGCGGGGCTTGAAGACAGGTTGTCCTAAAAGTTGAACCTATGAGACGTAAACTTGTTAGTGAGAGATTTCAATAGCTGCACCAAAGGTTGCAGGGTCATCATGTTTAAAGGTCTCGACAAAGGTCGCGAGGTTGTCATGCATAGGGACCTCGATAAAGGTCGTGAGGGTGTTGTCCATTGATGTATGTGACAGTTAACGGAGGTCCCTGATGTGGGTACTATCTCGAAAAAGGTCGCAAGACGTAAATGATGTATGACCCATAGTCGTGTCTACTCTCTCCTAGATAGTTGTCACACAGTGATAAACAATAAAAAGAAAAAAGTGAAAGAAAAATGAAACAAATGTTTTTACGAAAATCGCATCTCATGACATTTATGCATATCTTACTAAGCGTTAGTCTTATTGCGGAACTTTGTGATATAGATGATAATGATATTGAAGATATACCTGATGATAGAAACAAATAAAAGTAGTAGTTGAAGAGGAATTCTCATGGGCAAGGTGTTTTCGGGGCGATATTGACCCATGAGCATTGGCTCTTAAAAGAATTTTATTATTTGATAGACTTTTATTTTATTATGCATTTAACTTAATTTTGAGCATATGTATGTGGGATTTTAACTTAGATTTTATAAAAGATTTTCTAGAAGACTTCCGTTGATATTTTCAAAGATTCGTATTGTTTTAAAAAAAATAACATGAAAGAAGATTTACACTTTAGGGTGTTACAAAAGCAATAACAATTTAAACACAATCATATAGCGTAAATTATGAAGTTCATACATTAAACTGTTTTCGGATGTTAAATATGTTTAATAGTTTTGTCCTTTTCTTTGGGGAGATATGTAAACTTTTCACAAAGAGTGAATTCATGTTCTTGTGAATCTTCTGCGTGTGCATTCTTTAGTGCTTCCCAGACATCATGAGTTGTGTCCAAGCTAATACGATACCAAGTGTTTCTTCAGACAACTTCCCAATTATTCACCCTCGAAGAAGACGATCTGCCTTGCGCCAAGAAATGAAGGCTTCAGTCAATTTTGGGACAAAATTTTCTCCATTTGTTGTATTGTTTGAATTTAGTGTGGTATATTTAGTAGGAGCGGGATCTTCATTTGTATTATGATCGACCAATACTTGATCTTCATTTTTTTAGTGATAGCATTAAAAAAAAAATTACAATTAGATTGGCTTCTTAAACAAAGATAGCATCAATTAGTTTCCTAAAAAATATTTGCTCTTCGATACTCTCTATGATCTTTGGTTTGAATGATTTTAAACTTGATGTGCGGTTGAAAGATTTGCTCTCGCATATTCTCCATAATCTTCTGTTTCAATGATTTCAAATGTACCAAGAATAATCTTCTAAATTTGAACTTGATATGGGATTGAAAGATTTGTTCTTTGATATTTTCTATAATTTTCGGTTGGAATGATTTCAAATGTACCAAGAATAATCTACTGGATCATAACTTGATATGCTAATATGTTGGAGATTTCTTGTGTTAGACTGCCAAATTAGTTTGAATTTGTTGCATTTGAAATTCCTTTATCCCCCAAAATCTCCACTGGTATAAGCATTATTTTGCGAGTCTTTAAACTATTTTGAACATTTTTATCTCTCTAATTACTCCCACAATTTTTGTCGTTAATACAACAAACGTTGTTGCAAGCAATTAGATGATATAACTTGATCAATCAAGATTCAAAGTTGCAGCTCCATACTTTGAAATGGCGCTATGGTACTATCATTCAAAACATATTACAAATGCATCTCAAAGTCCTTTGATATAGACATGTTTTAGGGTTTTGTTGTACTATATATATATATATATTATGTTTGAGTTGAAATATTCTATTTGTACTTTGATTTCGTAGTAAATGTCTATCATATTTGTTTGAAGTTAGAGTTTTTTTACATAAATTTTAGTATTCATTCTTCAATTTTATTTTTATCTTATTAGGATTTTTCTCCTAAATTGTTTAAGGATCTTGTTTTTCGGTTGTTTTGTTGTAGAAACAAATTTAATCATTTTTGCTTGTGACCAATATGACGAAAAATCATTTTAAGTTGATGCTATCGTATAAATGTAACATTATTTTAAACATGGATAATATCATTTCCAATCCTAAAACCATTTTTTTTTTCTTACTGTATGATTTAAAATTCTACTTTTTCTCATCTGAAAAACACTAAAATTGGATAATTTAACATCATTTATTCCACTTCGAATAAATGATTTTAAACCCTTTGACCCATTCGCCAATCTGCATTCCTCATGATATGATTCCCTTGCATTTTCTGCCCCTCCATAGCACTAAAAACCCCATAATCATTGCAACTCTCCTCTGCAACTCCACCATTTTGAACATTACTGATCTGATCAAGCTCTAACAACTCCTCATTATACTTGACACTCTTAATCCTCAACGGGATAATCTTCCCCTTCTGTTCCTCCCCTTTTAGCAGCTCCACCACTTGATTCATCTTCGGCCGCCTCTCCGCCTCGCTTTCCACGCACATGGAAGCTACATTAATGGCGGTTCTCAACTCCATCTCATCAAAGTTCCCTCTCAGCCGTTTATCAACCAAATCTTTAACCCTCCCCTTGAGAATCAACGGCTCAGCCCATTCTGTGATCGTTCTTTTCACTCCACCAGGGAGTTTTTCGATGGGTTTTCTTCCTGTCACCAGCTCGAGAAGAAGAATGCCGAAGCTGTAAACGTCGCAGCTTTCTGAAACCTTCCCCCACATTGCATATTCTGGTGCGAGGTAGCCGAGGGTTCCTTTGACCCGCGTCGTCATGTGGCTCACTCCCTCTGGTATGAGTTTGGCGAACCCGAAATCTGCAACCAATGGCTCGAAGTCTGAGTCCAACAGCACGTTGCTGGCTTTGATGTCTCGGTGTATTATGTGGGGCGTCACCTCCTGGTGTAAGTACCTGACGATTGTGTTCAAAGAAGCAAATAAGATATAACTTTAAAATTTGATATAATAACATGTAACCCTAGGCCATTACTCTGCGTTAGCTAGCGTGTTTTGCTTAGTTTGTGTTATTGTAAGTGTTTGTGTTATAGTTAAAAGAGAATCACAAACAGAAAAAACGAAAAATGAACAATAAGATTTACATTGAAAATTCTAACTGGTAAAAAAATATGAACATTTATAAGTACTCATTATATCGACATCAAAGTATAGAATAAAATTTATGAGCAGCAAATAGTAAAATATTAAAAAGAAAATGTAAGTACAAATATAAAATAAATAAGGTCAAGCACCCCTACAACCATAAAGCCTAATTACAAATTCTATGCAGGAGTTTTTTATCTCGACCCATACAAATAGTTTTTGTGGCAACCTGTAATGTGAAGGTAAGGATGACTTACGATGTTGTTGATTTTAAAGGTCTAGTCCATACCAGTGAGAATACACAATTTCACATTACTTAGAAGAGTGAAAAGTGAATAATTTATAAGTAGAGTTTTCATTTCTACCTATTACAACACGTTTTAAGATAACCCCAAGAATAAAATCGTGCAAATTTTGGCACAAAGTGGATAATATTGTACTAGGAGCACCGAATGAATCCAATCTCGACACATGCATGCATGTAGAAGCAATTTGGAGTGTCAATTTTTTATAAAACCTAAATTACCTAAAAAACAGTACAACATGATATTTGAGCAATGGCAATGATAGCATGTGGTTGACGCATAAATTTTGCAACATCTCCCTTGTAATTAGGACACTACTTTAATATTTCTCGACCACTGTATTTTCAAAAACAGACATAAAAAAGGATTATATACTTCACATAAGCATTATTTTTAATTTAATTTAGTACAAATGTATGTGGAACTTGAAGTAGGGGGGCATAATGACCTATGTTTTAGAAGGCATAATTAAGTACTTACAGTATGCCTTCTGCAGAGCCTAGCGCTATTTTCATCCTCTTCTTCCAGTCTAATTGAACGTCATCAACAAATTGGCCGTGCAGATGAGAAAGCAGACTCAGATTCGGCATGTAATCGTAAACTATCAGCCGTTGATCAGTTCCGACACAGTAACCCCGAAGACCCAACAGGTTCTTGTGCTGAAGCCTGGCAAGAACTTCGACCTCCACTGCAAATTCCATCTCCGCCTTGTAAGTCATCGCCTTCAATTTCTTAACTGCTATCTGTGTTTATGACCAACAACAATATTGAAAAACTATTGACAATTACCATGTTTATGAATGTTTTAGAGGCAAATTTTAACACATTTTGATTCGCATGTGTTTTCAAAATCTAATTTTGGATAATAGTTTTATAAAGAAATTTGATTTTTCAAAAATGTAATGTTTTTTATTTTAATTTTATAGAAGAGATTATAGTTTGTTTCAAGCCGGACAAATAAATTTAATCAAACAACAGTTCTTAATCTTCAGCCCTTTTTTAAAACTACATCTTCTAAATTCGTTTGTCATGTATACTTCGCTTTTATACAAAAAACCATAATACTAAGAGATTAAATCAATTCAAAAACTAAATCACCTGCAGACCATCACTCGTCTTCCCCCAATAAACGCTTCCGAACCCTCCTTCTCCAAGCTTGTTCTCCTCGTCAAACCCATTCGTAGCCGTGTGCAATTCCTTGTACGTAAAAATTCTCCATGAAGGGTTACCTCCGAAGTACGTTGGAACCCTGAAATTTTCAAGCCGTTTCAAACCCAAAAAGAAATCGTATTAAGTCAAACAAAAATCCTTCCAAAAATCAAACAAAACAGGCATTTGATTACAGCATACCCTTCATCTACTTGCTCTTTACCACAGCAACTCAAGGACGAACCCATGAAAGAGAGAGAGAGAGACGGGGAGAGAGAGAGATTGAGATAACTCCAAAGTTTGAGGAGAGATTTGAATAATGTCTTGTTTTAAAATGGAAGTTAAGATGTAAGTTAAGCCGACTATGGCCGGCATTACTTATTGACTAATGTGTAGGAGGTTGTCTAGCTTCTACAAGTGGGACAATCTAATGAAATTGGACTTGAAATAATCATTAAATAGTAACGTTCACCAATCTTGGATTGAAATCAAACTTTATTTATGGACTTTAATCAAATATGACTTCTGTAAAGTCCGATATTTTTATATAGTAATAACAATAATAAAATTTTTAAATTAGAAAAAAAAAAACTCCATTTCGAGATTATTGCTATCATGCCCTAAAAGAGACCTGAGAAAAAATATGGAACGATCTGGCCCAAAAGAACCTAATTGTCCTACCCTCACTTAAATCCAATAAATAGCAGCAGAAGACTTAAACAATCATGTTATAAATCAAACTAAAAAAATTAAAGATCCAGAAGTGATAATAATATGATACCAATTAACCAATTATAAAACTAGGAACTTAAATAAGATTTTAGGATACAAATCTTTCTAAAATATTCTAAGTATCCATATAAATGAAGATGAAATAAATTATACGACGAAAATTCTAAATTACACTCCTAAAGTGGCAGTGGGAGACAACTTTGATTAATTCCTGAAAAATGAAGTCAGATTAAGGTGAGTCAAAAAAACTCAGTTGCGATTTATCTTATATTTAACTTTTATGTCATATGAGTTTAACATACCTTTTTCAGTTAATTCAAATAACAGATTAATATAAAAAAAATACTGATGAACAATAATTTAAATAATAAATTTAATGGCGATATTCAGGCGATTGCAAATAGCCAAAAAGACATTGATCAGGTTTAGGGATTCGCAACCCAAGGACACAGCACATACAACTGTCCTATTACCTATTTGCGCTTTAGGTATTCGAACCTAAGGACATTTAAAAAATTTTCTATTATCCAATTCAATAACAGACAAACACATTCCATACAGAAGAATATGTGAAAATTAATAAAAATAATACAACGATTATAAAAATGATTGCATTGTTAAAATCTGAGAGTTCTCTCAAAATAATTATTTTTAAAATAAAAATAGAAATGTAGTGCATAATAATAACCCCTACCTTGAATTTGGACCAACCCATACCAAAGCCCAATAGAGAATGGTCTAATGAAGTCCAATAGCAACAAGTCCGACAATGTCTTAAATATTGTAACCTAATCATAAGATTTTTACTGAAATTAGTATTCAAAATTTTAAGATTTATTTATTTAAATCTCCAGGCTAAATAATGATAACCTTAGAGTCGGAGGTCCAATACAATGAGCTAGATGCCCAATAAGAAATTTGGGTAAACCCACCAGAAACTGGGCGTAAGCCCAATTAGAAATTGAACCAATAGGGTTAGGCTAACCTAAAGTAGTGGTTTGGGCTCAGCCCAACGAATTGGTCTGTGGCAATAATGTTCTGCCACAGACAAAACCATCCTGAATGCATGGCTAATCCGAGTAGCGGCCAAGCACGACAATTACAACATCGTCGGTTAGCAGAGGCCAATAATTCCAGCCGAATTCTTCTCCAAATACCCAGCCTCACAAAAATTTACAGAACTCAACAACAATCTAAACCTCCAATATGAAACTACACCAACAAATTTTAAAGAAACAGAATTCCTAAGAAAAACCAAATCTTTCCATACCTTAAGGAATTTCTTTACTGCCAAGAAGTTTATCCCAAATTGATCACCGACCCTGACGTCCAACTTCAATCCTTAACGAAATCGGATTTCTCCCTTAGGTTTATTCTATGGAAGATTAACTAAAATACAGAGGAGACCGAAACTTACCACAACGAAGAATAATGAAGGACGAATGCCGCAAGAATCCTTCTCTATCTCCATCGTCGCCCCACCAGAGGAGATGGAGATGATTTGAAAACCGACACTCACTTCGGACAGGGAATGAAACGTTGATACTCACATAAGAAAATTGCTCTACACGTTTTGTCATTCATCGGAGGAATCTTTCGCTGCGTCGAAAGGGAGAGAAGCAGGATAGAGGTGTGGAATTGGTGAAAAGTGGGGAGGTTTCCCGCATTGGCAAAAGTTCCGAATGGGGGTGATTTCCCTATAAAAAGAATATAATAATTTTTTTTTTGTTTTGGGCCATGGGCTAGATTTTACATTCTTCCCCACTTAAAGAATTTCATCATCGAAATTAAAAACAACCCCAATCGTACCATTGAATAAGTGAGGATACTTAGTCATCATTTCTAATTCAATTTCTCAAGTAGCTTCTCTTTCATTATGATTCTTCTATTACACTAGAACCAAAGGTATCTCACAATGACAAAAACTCTTATTTCACGAACGATTATTTTATCAGACTTCTCTTCATAAGAAACACTCTCCTAATATAGGTACCTCGGTTCAAGAGCTCATATGTGATGAGTCAAATATATACTTCCTCATCATAGAAACATGAAAGACTTTATAAACATGTCTTAACTGCAGAAATAAGTCTTATTGGTAAATCATTGCATCAACACTCTTAATAATTCAAAGAAACTCAATACGCATCCGAGAATTTGCTTACCCATTACAACAAAAATGAGCAATACCTTAGCACGGTCGATCTTTCAAATTTCTAAGTCGTCACATTGAAACTCTTCAAATGACACAAAACCGTTTGAAAGTCATTTCATAATCACTTGAACTTTTTTAATCGTTATATAAACTCAAACAGAGCCAAGATTTACTTGCACCTCGCTCTCAGCTCAACATAGCAGTAGTTAGCATTAGTTAGCATTGTCTCCCATAAAGAGTCTCATAAGTTTAAATTTCAACAATTATTGAAAGATTTTATCAAATTCGAGATTAGATAGCTCATCATATCCCCCATAAGTCCAAAATTCAAACTATTCTTTTTCTCACAAAACCACATTCGTTCAAACGCAACTAAGTGCTCAAGACCACTGAAAAGTTAAACTTAATCAAAATATTTATATCTTAATCAAATGTAACACTAAAAGAACATGCGAGATCAAACTATGACTATAATATTTATTTTACTCAACTGAAACTCGTAATAGTCTATCCTTACTGAAAATAAAAGAATTGGACAGTAAGATCAATCGTTTTGTGACATCTCAATGTCACCATACGTATAAAGTATCCTTGATAATTAGATTATCAAATCAATAGTTGTCATATCTTGTTTTTCACACCTTAAGGAATAGGAACATAATAACCCAACAGATTTCTAGTGTTCAAATCCTTAACTCCAAAGTAGCCCCACTTACAATAATACTACAATGCTTCAAACATGGGATCTTATACCAACTAATAACAAAATTTGGTTTAAAACCATTTACTAATTCCTTTATCTAAAATTTAAATTACCAAACTCTATGTATAATCCAATGTGAAGTCATAATTTTATCAGCACTAACTTCACAATAGTTATGTTGTTTATTGTAGTTCAGTCTGTCAAATCATTCTTTAAATTCTTCATTAAGATTCTTCATTTTCCAATTACGTTGCAAAAATTGAAAAGTTATAAGCTACATACCTCAATTATGGGGTTAACACAAATCGTCAAATATTTCTTATAATCCTTTAACATTTGACGCAAAATTAAAAGTTTGGGCTCAAAGGCTCAAAATCACAAAAGTGACTTAGTGTAATTGTACTATAGAACATGATCACAACACTTCACATTTCCCACATATCTGCATATTATAATATTTACTTTAAATATTCCAAACTTTTAGAATCCAAGAGAATATCGAACTTCACGTTATAAGATACCTCTATTAAGCTTCCAAAGTAAACAGAATAATCTTAACTAACTTAACTGATGAGTTAAACTCATCTGTTTGACTAATAGAGCTTACAAGTATAAATTCATCTCTTTACTACAACAATCATTTAAATCCAACTATTGATGCATCAACACAATCTTCATACAGTGAACATGCACATATTACTTCTAACAACAGTGCAGTAGCTAACTTGAATCTCAATTCCTCAAAAATCGACCAATAGTTTTCCTTTACAATCAAACATAACGTTTCTTTTCATAATGTTACTCAACGATACCAACAATAGACGAAATCCTTGTATGAAATGACATCACAATAATCCAAATTAAGGAAAAATCTAATTTTCTGTGATACACTTTAGTGGTTCCAATGATATCATAATAGCAATTTAGATAGAGATCAACAATATACTGACTCATAATCATTATACCTGAAAGATTTAATTCATTATTCAATAGTTGTATTCAAGCATATGAGCTTGCAACTGATGCTCTTTAAAATTTAACAACAAAGCTCTTATATGTTCCGTAAGCTCATTACGAGTATCTCAATACGCAATCACTTAAGAAATATTCAACCAAATTAGTTCACAAGAATCTGAAAATTCACTTCCATATGATTGTAACCTTAACATGTTAAACCAACGTTAAAATCTCAAACCTGAATCATCCATAATGAACTCAAAATGTTGATCACACGTACATCTCATTAGCAATTTACTAATGGTAGTCTAACTTGAAGTCATTTATGACAAAACATATTGATCATTTCAATTGATCAACAAGTGCATTTCTTCATTTTAATAGATCCTTAATATTAATCACCACTTGATCGTGCTTCAAACACGAAGTGAATGAAATTAGAAACAACAACTTCATTTCCAAACAAAAATTAAAGCTGACATATCCTTTATGACAAACTAAACATGTGAAACTCATTCCATAATAAATCCATTTGATGTAATCAAAGTTTATTTACTTCATCTAAATCATCTAATACGAAGCAACGAAAACTAGTGCATTGTTGGGACAAAATAAGTGCATAACTCAAGCCCACAATAGGGTGATAACCCTGACAAATCATCAAGAAGAACGTCATGACCCTGTCATAACTGACAAAAACAAAATTATGCCAAGTAACTCAGAGTTACTGATAACAAGAAACATACCCTCATAATGCTTTAGTCTTTCCTACCTCACAGATAGACATTAAATGTGAAAAAAAAGATCCTGCGAAGTAACAACTTGCTCACTCACAAATGAAAAGTCACACCATCTGCATAACAATTAAGTATGAACTTAAACTCACTCAATCAGTCAAAAGTCGAGATTACATCTAATCAAACTATAAGAAAACTAAACATTCACTATTTACTTGTGTCCCAAAATCTTATGGCATCATATTGCATTAAATGTAAAGCACTTTATCATAAACTCTTAACGCACTTCATCAAAAGTGAAAATTAAATTTCCTTATCATTAATCTTCAAAAAGATTGTCTTGTAAATTCAATTACAGACATTAAAACATCCAACTACATATACATGTCTCAAAGACTTTCCTTAAACTCATTCTTTGCATCCATATTGAATTTTATCACTGCATTCCAATCATTTATCATTTTCACTCAAATATTTAACAAAATTTGCTCTAACATTTCAAATAACACCCCAACTTACAATCATATAACTATGCTTGTAAATCTCAAGGTAATCTTAGTCCTAAAGTGATTCTCATCCATACAACTTCATCAGTTGTAATCTAGGATTCTAATGTAATATATCATTTTCACAACTAAACTTTATATTCCAAAAATTAAGAGTTTCCTTTATTCCAAATTATGATATATCATCAAATCACCTCACACACTGAACATTGTCTAAATTTTCATTAACCTTATAGCTGGGACCATACATTAATCATTAAAATTTTCCATCATTAACTCAATATGAATTATAGTAAAACAATTCTGGTGTTCCACAAACATAATAATGACTTTTAAATTCTTCACCACATCTTAAGCATTTCAAAATAATCTTCAATTTGACAAACTTCGCTACAATCGTTCCTTGAGAAATACCCACTGGAATGACTCCAGATCTCAGGCCAACATTCCCAACAACTTTTGTTGAAATCTACACTAGTGTTGAAATGTTTCATATATTATCTATTAAAAAACTTCTATTAACAGTTTTCGAACTAAAGTCTACAACTGAAATGCTCCAATTAAACTAACGAATTCCAAACAAGACGAAACAAATATTGAACTTTTGAGGGAAACTAACACTTTGAATTTCCATCAAAAATGAATTTCTTAAGTTCAAATTTCACAGGCCCACACTTATAACCCAGCAGAGTTCGCAGACTCATATGTTCCAAAAAGTGCTTTCTAATCATTTAAAAGAATATTTCTCAGCATTTCTAACCAAATCCTGTCAACTTTAATTTCCTCGTGTCCGATTAGAGAAATATTTTAATTCACCAACAGATAACCTTGAGATATCTTTCTAGTAGTATCTGATCGAAAATCGATTTTTGTACTTTGTCCTAAAGTAATATAATTTCATTTCTTATATAACATTATTTCTTTTATTAATGTCACTTCTTCAGAATGTCAACCATGCTCTGATACCAAAAATTCTGTCATGCCCCAAAAGGGACCCGAGACAAAATGGGCAACGATCAGGCAAAAAAGAACCTAATTGTCCTACCCTCACTTAAATGTAATAAATAGTAGCGGAAGACTTAAACAATCATGTTACAAATCAGGCAAAAAAAAATTAAAGGTCTAAAAGTGACAATAATATAATACCAATTAACCAATTATAAAACTAGGAACTTAAAATAAGATTTTAGGATTCAAATCTTCCTAAAATATTCTAACTATCTATACAAATGAAGATGAAATAAATTATACGACGAAAATTCTAAATTACACTTCTGAAGTGGCAGTGGGAGACTACTCTTATTAATTCCTAAAAAATGAAGTCAGATTGGGGTGAGTCGACAAAATTCAGTAGGGATTTATCTTATGTTTAACTTTTATGTCATATGAGTTTAACGTACTTTTTTCAATTAATTAAAATAACAAATTAACATAAAAAAAATGCTGATGAACAATAATATAAATAACAAATTTAACGGCGAAACCCAGGCGATCGCAAATAGCCAAAAAGACCTTGATCAGGTTTAGGGATTCGCAACCCAAGGACACGACACATACAGTTGTCCTCTTACCTATTTGGACTTTAGGGATTCGAACCTAAGGACATTTGAAAAATCTCCTATTATCCAATTCAATAACAAACAAACACATTCCATATGGGAGAATATGGGAAAATTAATAAAAATAATCCACCGATTATGAAAATGATTGCATCGTCAAAATCTGAGAGTCGTCTCAAAATTATTCTTTTTAAAATAAAAATGCAAATGTAGTGCACAATAATAACCCCTACCACGAATTTGGACCAACCCATACCAAAGCCCAATAGAGAATGGTCTAATGAAGTCCAATAGCAACAAGTCCGACAATGTCTTAAATATTGGAACCTATTCATAAGATTTTTACTGAAATCAATATTCAAAATTTTAAGATTTATTTATTTAAATCTCCAGGCTAAATAATGATAACCTTAGAGTCAGAGGTCCAATACAATGAGCTAGATGCCCAATTAGAAATTTGGGTAAACCCACCAGAAACTGGTCCTAAGCCCAATTAGAAATTGAACAACAGGGTTGGGCTGACCTAAAGTAGTGGTTTGGGCTCAGCCTAACGAATTGGTATGCGGTAGTAATGTTCTGCCACAAACAAAACCATTCTGGCTGTGACATTGGCTAATCCGAGTAGCAGCCAAGCATGACGATTACAACATCGTCGGTCGGCAGAGGCCAATAATTCTAGCCGAATTCGTCTCCAAACACCCAGCCTCACAACAATTTACAGAACTCAACAACAATCTAAACTTCTAATATGAAACTACAATCCATCAACAAATTTTAAAGAAACAGAATTCCTAAGAAAAACCAAATCTCTCCATACCTTAAGGAATTTCTTTACTGCCAAGAAGTTTCTCCCAAATTGATCACCGACCCTGACGTCCAACTTCAATCCTTAACAAAATCGGATATCTCGCTTAGGTCTGTTCTACGGAAGATTAACTAAAATACAGAGGAGACCGAAACTTATCACAACGAAGAATAATGAAGGAAGAAGCCGTAAGAATCCTTCTCTATTTGCACTGTCACCCCACCAGAGGAGATGGAGATGATTTGAAAACAGACACTCACTTCGGACAAGGAATGAAACGCTGAGACTCACATAAGAAAATTGTTCTACACATTTTGTCCTTCATCGGAGGAATCTTTTGCTACGTCGAAAGGGAGAGAAGCGGGATGGAGGTGTGGAATTGGTGAAAAGTGTGGAGGTTTCCCCCATTTCAGAAGAAATAGGGAGAGTCTCCCCTTGTCTCGGCAAAAGTTCCGAATGGGGGTGATTTCCCCATAAAAAGAATATAATAATTTTTTTTGTTGGCCAGATTTTACAGTTGAGGAATAACAATGGAGATTTCTACTCCACCTATTTTCGAGAGTAGGAGAGGGGTCGATCCACACTCCTCTTCTCCATTTTCAGAGGAATGAAGGGACAAGTGGGCATGAGGACGAAAGGAAATCCTCTTATGAATTACCATTCTTTTCTGGTCTGAGGTAAGTTTCAATTTGGATTTCTATTAATTTTCTTTCATGATCGGTGTTCGTGGAGGAATCGTTTCCCTTTAGGTTAGAATGTTGGACACCGATGTTGGGAGGTTGACGCAGGCAGACAAGCTTGACGATGAGAAAATTTTTGAGGAAGGGAAAGGAAAATTTGATTTATTATTTTTGAATTTATCTCTGTAAATCTCTGGATTTTTGGTTGGATTTAGGATTCATTGTTGTTATGAAGAATATTATGTGGTTAGGAGAGAGGAGGGGGGGTCAAGATGTGAATTGTGATAAGTACGGTAGCCTTCGCCGACCACCAACTCTGCTGAGTTGTTGGGAGAAAGGGGAAGGCCGTGGCTTGGGATTTCCCAATCCGCGGCCTAAATCAATCTGGTCCAAGGATAAGATTGCCTTGGGCTGCTCTAGAAAGTAGATGGGCTTCCGCCCAGAACTTTAAATGGGTTTCGACCTATATTAGATTTAGGAAAGTTAAATCCCATATATATTGGCCCCTTTGTAATCACAAAAAGGATGGGAAATGCAACTTATCAACTTCAATTATCAGCTTCTATGGCTGGCGTACATAATGTGTTCCATGTTTCAATGTTGAAGAAATGTCTGGGAGACCCAACCCTTGTTCTACCTCCTAGCGATGTGCAAATTCAAAATAACCTCAGTTACGATGAGAGACCAATACAATTCTTAAACTCAAGAATAAAGAAGCTTCTTCATAAGCAAATTCCTTTAGTGAAAGCATTATGGCAAAATCATTGAACCGAAGAAGCTACATGGGAAAGAGAAGATGAAATGAAAGCTAAATATCCTGAGTTATTCGATTAGCAAATTTCAAGGAGAAAAATTCTTTAAGGAAGAAGGATCGTAATATCCAAGATATTAATATCTCATTATCTTTGAATTTTGGAATTTTAGAATGATTTTTCCATTAGATTTATTACCTCGATTTTTTGTAATGAAATTTAGTAAAAAATAATTGGGGCATTTATTGAAGGTAAATTTATAAAAAGATTATTTAGATATTTATTAGAGATTTATAGAAAATTATTAAAATTTGATGAAGTGGAAAATTCGATTAAGAATTGGTTTAAGATTTAATAGAAATTATAATAATAAAAAAATGCCTAACTTCTGTGACTAACTTGTAATCTGTTAATCTGCCTAAAAATAGGAGGGTAATTCATTGATAAAATCGCACACAACAAGCGGAGATAGAGAGGGAGGGAGGGAGAGAGGGAGAGAGAGGGAGAGAGAATTTGAGGAAATTGTGAGAGAGTTGTGAGAAAGTGGAAGCCATTTTTTAGCAATTTGAAAGGAGGAATTTGTGGTGGAAATTCTTCAAGAGGTAAGAAATAGGATGCGGTGGCCAGTGGAGGCCCTGCATCACGGGACTACTTTTATACTTTAAATTTCGTTAATTATTATTCTTGAAATTATTTAGAAATTGTTATGATTGAAATTATAGTTAATTTATAAGAGAATTAATCTGTTATAATGCACGAAGTTATAATGACTAAAGTGATTATTTTTATATTCTCTGTTATATTCCATGAACTGTTTTAATATACTGTTATAAACTGTGGCATTCATGCATCACTATAGGAATTATGAAACTGCTGACATATGCATGAAATGATAAATGGAAAGGAACCACCAATAAATGTAAATAGGTGTATGAGACAGACTGATAATGGTGGTGACAACCTTGACGGTTAAGCCAGAAGACTACATATTGAATTTTAAGACTGATAAATCTCATACACCTGGACTGATGACTGAAACTAAAGATGCATGAAAGAGGGGATTGGTTCTTCTCTATGACAGATTGCATGTACATGAACATAAGCATTGCATAAATCTTATTTCTTGTTGAGCCTCTGTCTCATTGTATTGCCCGTGATGCAGGAAATGAAATAAGTGTGACCAATGTGGACGAGGAAGCATTGTCAGTTGAAGTCTTGGGTTATCAACCAGATTCCACCTGCTAAAATTATGGCTCAAGAAAGATAAAATTATGATGTTTTAATTTCAATAAAGATTTTGTAAATATGAATTTTGTGAAAATTATGCATTAAATTAATAATGTTTATTCCACTTGAACTCTGAATTATTGAATTAATACACATTTTAAAAAGAATAAAAGAAAATATTTATTTATGATTAAAAATAAAAGATTTTAAAACGGGATGTTACATTGTGTGAATTCAACACATTGGTTAAAATTCTGAATTTTTGATCGAGGATTGTTGAAGGAAAATTGTACACGTTGGAGGTAAAGATTTTGGGAACTCACGGATAATAGTTCGGAGGAGTTTGGTCTGAAGGTATTGAAATCTGAATTCTTTCTATAATTGGA
This sequence comes from Begonia loranthoides, assembly GCA_022433065.1. Lineage (NCBI taxonomy): Eukaryota > Viridiplantae > Streptophyta > Magnoliopsida > Cucurbitales > Begoniaceae > Begonia > Begonia loranthoides. The sequence goes on along the minus strand of CM039481.1, from coordinate 12,408,680 downwards.
AGTTCTCTGTTGTTGGATACATTGATTTGAATTGTTGGATTTCAATTTATGTTGTTATTGTTTGAACAATTGGACAAATTCATAAATTTTGGTTGCTCGAGTTCCGTCGTTGCAACAACATTTAGAAAGCGACTCAGGGTTGTTGAGTCTCGGTGCGCTATAATTTGGACTGTCGACTTTGGTCAGTGGACACCTGGCCGAGACAGGGAGTATGGGAGTTTCGTCGCATCATCGAACGGAATCGTTTGTGACTGGAATGTGAAGGTCCATGAATGACATCCATAGTGAGGAGCATGACGTCTGCGGTAGGCCAACTTTTGGTCGTGTTTTCTTCCGGGCAGGCCTGCGATCTGACCCAAGGTAAGGCCAGACCAAAGGTGTAATTGGATCGTGGACCAACCCTCCTTAGGTTGTGGTCCAGGGTCTAATTTAGTCTATTTGGACTTATTTTTGGGCCAGCTTTGAGGAGTATTCTTATACTTAATTAATTGGATTAAATTTGCATTAAATTTGAAATCTTAAGGTATAAAATATAACTAAAAAATTTATACCTTATTTTTTTATAGGTACCCAATTACTTAATTAAAGCAGTGGACCGTTGGATTTGAATCATTGGGCTTTAAATCGGTAGTAGCCATTTCGAGGTAGGGATAATTTTATGCACTACATTTGCATAGTTTTTATAAAATCATTATTTTGAGACGTGTCTCATATAAAAATGATGTGTCCATTTCATGGTCATCAGATTTTTGTATTATATTTTTTGTTCACTGTACATGTTTAAATGAAGCATGTATATTATATTTTTTGAATCAATTCGATCGTGTGAGCCGAGTTCGATCTCCCCAGTTTGGGATCTATTTTATTTTACGCACATTTGACTTGTTAGAATGTATTGATTGTTGTTAAAATAGGTAATAAGACAGTTGCATGTGCTAATTCCTTGGGTTTTGAATCCATATACCTGATCAGGGTATTTATTTGGCTATTGTGATCACCGAGCATCACTTTTATTATATTATATGCATATGGCATAGTATGCCCAGAATCCATGAGTGGCTCCATTTTGACTGTGATTTTTAATTAGTATAACAACGACCTATTTTAATTACATACCACATATTAGTGGGGTGTTTTAAACACGTGCCATTTTGTACACATTTTATAAAATGTGATTTTAAATTCATGTATGCTTAAACAACAATTATTTTCATTAAAAATTACTAAATTCTTATTGAGTTTAGTCAACTCACCTCAATGATACATTTCGAGATTTTATTAGCCGGACTTTGAATTACCGAGTTAGGGTTAGACTCGGAGGATATCACTTTAACTTTGTGAATAAAAACTTCATTATCTTTAATTTGTAATTCTTAATATATTTTCCACACAGTTCATTTATTTGGATTATATTACTTTACTATCTTATTTCACTTATTGGACCTGGTAAGCCCAGTGTTTGTTAGGCCCTAGCTTTTAATTAATAACTTATAGTTTTTTGATGCTAAATAATAAATTTAAGTGCAATTGGTTGGACGATTCAGTTCTTTTGGGCCGGGTTGTTCCCCATTCTATCTCGGGTCCCTAGTGGGGCCTGACAAAATTTTTGGTATCAAACTCAGGTTTCATCTTAGAAAGTGTTATCAACAAGATAGATAGTATAAGAATATACAAGAGTTTACAATATATTATGACTATAGATGTATTCTAACATACCTGTAAATGTTTCAGCTTTTCAAAAATGCCTCCAAGAAGAGCTGCCAGAAACTGTGTTCCTGTTGCACCCACAGTGCAAACTGCTGAGTCATAGCCTGCTGATCCTCTTGTAGCCTTGAGGGATGTGTTACAAAACGTGTCCCGAGATAGCGATAATCAGGACTCCGAGATGTGCCACATGCAATTCTTCGTGCAGTTAAGACGCATGAACCCACCGGTATTTGTGGACAGAGGTGACCCTCAGGGTGCTAAGAATTGGTTAAGGATGATGGAGAAGAATCTTACTGCTATTGGGGTTTTGACGGAGTATTGGGTTGGACTTACGACATTTTATTTCAGAGGATGGCGGAAGTCTAGTGGAAATCTCTTAAGATGGATTATTCGCAAGATATGATGACATAGACCCAGTTTGAGACAGTGTTCCGTGGTAACTATTGCAACTTTGGTCATCACCAGAATATGATCTATGCTTATCATGATTTGAAGTACGAATGTTTGACTGTACTAGAGTATTATGCCAAGCTTATGGAGCTATCGCAATATATTCAAGAGGTGGATCCGGTTGATCAAATGGTTAAGTTCATGAAGCATTTGAGGCCTAAGATCCGACATTAGCTGTCAATTGTGGAGTATAATTCTATTTTGGATGTCATTGCTGCTGCTCAACATATTGAAGCTATTTTGGTTGAACAGTTCGATGAATATAAAGGTAAGTCGAACAAGGAACAACAAGTTGGTGGTAAGATAACCAGGAAAGAACAAAAGAAGATTAGAACAAAGGTGGACATACTTAGAGTGGAGCTGGTGGACAGTCCAGTGACACTCCTTATTCTGCTAGTGGGCGCTCAAGCCTTTATATATGTCATACTTATAACCAGTCTGGTCATTTGAGGAAGAACTGCCCGATGAATCATAAACCTCCTCACACTAATTCAACGCCTACTCAATCAGCTTCTGTTAGACTTAGTTTTGGAGCTAGTAAAGGATTTTCTAGTCAGAATCAGTGGAGTTTTTCTGAACCATAGAGCTTTGCTTCTCTACAGCCAGTTTGTTATAGATTGTCATTTCAGTAGTAGTATCTAGCTATTGGTACCAAATTTTAGAGGCCTTCTAGGTATTAGTAGAGTTATGCATCTAGTACTACTCTTGTAGGATCTACTAGCATGATAGCTGGCGTTGCTCTTAGCTCATCAAGGGGTGAATTTAGTGGAAACAAGAAGGGCAAGAAGAAGATGTCTTGCCAAGCTTATGCAGTTTCCAGATCTGAGCCTATTGATCAGTCTGGTCAAGGCGTCATCAATGGTACGTTTCCTTTATTTAACACTATGGTGCATGTATTATTTGATATGGGTGCTACGCATTCATTTATTTCTGCATCGCTTGTTCGTGTTTTGAATATGACTGTAGAGAAACTTGAGAATTCCTTGATTTTGAGCGCTCCCCTGAATAAAAGATATGAAATATATCTTGTTGTCCGATTTGCTGCCCTTATTATTGGTGAGCACAAATTATCAGTTGATCTAATAGTTATACCTTGGATTAGTTTGACATAATCCTAGGTATGGATTGGTTGTGCTTATATAAAGCTAAGATTGAATGTTATCGAAGGAATATAACCCTTTCATTGGAAGACGAAAAAATCTTAGTGCATCCATGTAATACTCATATGTTTCCTGTTGATCCTGTTTTACGAGCCTATTTGGTGGTTGGAGGAGATTGGAACCTTATGGGAATATTTTTGGTATTAGAAGTGACCTTATTACGATCATGCGGGATTCTGATTTGTCAGTGGTTTGTAATTACCTTAATGTTTTTCTTGAGGATCTTCTTGGGTTACCACCCAACCGCGAGATTGCTTTTTGTATTGATTTGATGCCTGACACTAATACAATTTTGATTGCTCCATATCACATGACTCCGACTGACTTAAATGAATTGAGAACCCAATTAAATGATTTGCTACAAAAAGGGTTTATTCAAAATAGTATTTCGTCATGGGGTGCAAAAGTCTTATTTGCAAAAAAACAAGAGGGTTCACTTCATATATGCATTGACTATCGGAAATTAAATCATATAATAGTCAAGAACAAGTATCCATTGCCGAGAATTGATGACTTATTTGATCACCTTATATTATCTATGTATTTCTCAAAGATTGATTTGATATCTAGTTATGTAATGTCCCGGAAAAAGAAAAAGCCCGTATAATCCATGCATGACGTCATGCCAAGATCATAGTAGGTATTCATATGGTTTAGTATATGTGGCCAATGAAATTTAAGATAAAAAGTTAAAGAAAAACACATAAAATGGACTTTGGGACGAGTTGGGAAGGTATTTGGCGTCCTCAACTCTAAACTATCACAGTGCAGATGCTGCGGACAACAACAGAGTCATCCGTTTTGAATCTATCCGTTTCTGGGAACATTTGGACGCTGCAGACGACTGCAGATGAGACAAAATGGCGTCTAATGAATCTATCATAATTCTGGGAACTTTTGAAAGGTAGTGGACGTATGCGGACGAGAGAAAATGGTGTCCGAATGACTCTGTCCTAAGTCTGGACACATTCGGACGACTGCGGCTGACTCATACGGACGCTAAATTGCGTCTGAATATGCATTTTGGACGGTACGGATGAAGGACTGGGGACGCATTTTCTGGTCCAAAACTGGCTTTGGACGATGCCGATGATACTGCGAACGACGCACTGCGTCCGGAAGGGCAAAATTGGCCAAAAAACCCATTTAAATCTGATGCTTCTCTCTTCCGTATTGCATTTCTCTTTTGATTCCTTCAGCTAGCGACACGTTCAGACGATGAGGAAGTGTCTTCAGGTTAGTGGACCTCCATCCTATTCTTGTCCAACGGTGTATGTCTCTTGGTTTTAATGACTGCAAATAGGAGAGGTGTTCAGTGTATTACATAGTGTGTTCTCTGTTTTCTTGGACTCCGCAAGAATTCTTCTTTGTGTCTGAAAAAGAACGGAGGAGAAATTAAGATGAGAAAAGCTTATGGAGTTGTGGGTCAGTAAGGAAGTAGAAGATGAATATGAAGCAAGAGTGAGGGCCGTGTCTCTGTAGGATTTCAAACAGGGGAGTTGACCTGTTTTCTTCTCTGAGTATCCTCTGCTTTCAGGTAACAGATCTTTCGATTGTCTTTAATCTGTGTTGGTTAATTGTGGTGGATTATTGGTTGTTAATTGAGCTTGGTTTTATCTGTTGATGCTGCTTGTGAAGAAGTTATGAGTTGGATTATGTTTAGTTAAGCTATTTAGGGAAATTAATGTTGATTGGTTGTTGGTTGGTTTCTGCCTATGGATATCTTTGTAAATATGTGATAAATAATGTTATGAACAAATGGGTTAGCCCTGTTATGAGATAATACTGTGATGTTTAAAGCTTTGTTTGGAAATGGTTTGGGAAAAATGGATTGTGTGTTTAATGGTCACTGTCTCCTCAATTGGTATTGTTTGGATAATGGTTGGTCTTAGTGGTCTGAAGTTGAAGTTGTACACCTTAATAATTGGAATAGATTATTGAACGTTATACTGTGTTGAAGTTCTTGTTTTTGGATTAGAAGTTCTGTTTTTGGATTCATGATAGTTTGATAAATTGTTCTACCCAATGCTATCTTGCTTAGGCATTGAGGGTTTGTGTCATTGGACTTTGTTAGTTTCTGTTGATGGTCCATATAAAAGTGCTTGTTTTGTCAATTGATGGTTCATATAATAGAACTATGACTTGTTAATCTTATTATGGGTGTCATTGATTACTACTAAATGTGGCTGTGCAAGGTGGAAATGTTAATTCTTTGTGCAAACATAGAGAAGTATGTTATGATGATGAGATGAGATTAATGGTTATTGGTTAAATTGTGAAACGAGAATAATGCCTTGTACATCATTGTTGGTTATACGTTTTGAATGACTAAGGAAAAATGAAGATGACTAGTATTCATTCACTCAGTAATTTGGATTAAAGTAGGTGCATTAACTGGTTCTCTACTCTGTTGTGAGAAATATGGTTTTATGATAAACAACTATTTAGTTTTGTAAAGTAAAGTCACATTGATGGAATGAGCAACATTGTGGGTTATTGCTATTCCGTTATATTTGTTAAGGTTTAGGGGATTGTTATTAATGCATAGTCATTATGGTTGAAGGTACAAAGAAAGAAAAAATAGAAATGCGCTATGGACGCCAGGTAAGTTGATATGGATTGTGTTTTGGTCTTCGGACCCTTCATCGCAAAAATTAGGATTGTGTGTTGTGTGTTTACTAGATTTAGGTTCTTTTAATGATGTGTTTATTAGACATTTATTGCATATAGGATTTTATGACTTCATGAGCATATTGCATGATATAACTAATCTATGTAAATAGGCATGTGGGGGTTTGGGAAGTTAATGATGTCTCATTGTCATATAGATCCATATTGGATGGATTAGAGAGAAAATAGGTTAGCGACATGGGATACCAGGGTTCATTGCTTCCTATTCTGAAATCCCCAACGTTCTTGTAACAAAGGAGTGTATACGGCCTGAGTCACCCTTGATATATTTATATATATTGCTCCTTTGTGAATTGACCGGGTTACTCATGGTCCCACGGTGTTTGTCATGTATGCGCTCTAGGCCTAAATTGCATTGTATGATCATGCATATCATCCGCATTTCATTTTATCACTTACTGAGCATTAGGGTCATTAGTTTAGGTCTTGTGATGTAGGTACGAACGAGCAATAGATGAACAGGTGAAGGACAGTTGATGAAGGATTTGCACGGGTGGATCTTGTGGCTGGCTGGGCTAGAAAGTGAAAGGAAAAGTATTTGAAAAAGAGTTTTGTAACTTATTTCGTATTCCTAATGTTGTTTTTATTCTACTGCATTTTATTCAAAGAATGTTATGGCTTTTGAACAAAAATTGATGAAGGTGAAAAAAAACTGAGAAAAGTGAAAGTAAAACGATCGGGTTTTAGCGATCAGGTGCTAGCGATTGGGTTTTATGAAGGAAAAAGACCCTGATGTTTTAACAAAAAGAAAGTTTTAAATTTTACACATTTTAAAAATACGGGATGTTACAAGTTATGCTCAATTGAAGATACATAAAGAAGGTATTCCGAAGACTATTTTCCGTACTTGATATGAACATTTTGAATTTATGGTGCTTCAGTTCGGATTGACTAATGCACCAGCTACTTTTATGAAATTTATGACTAGAGTCCTTTGTCCATATCTTGACCAGGGTCGTCTTCATTCATGCTATCCTAATTTATTCTAGGATGTTGAATGAGCATATGGAGCATCTAAGAATTGTTCTACAAATACTAAGGGAACATTAGTTATATGCCAAGAGTGAAACGTGCAACTTTTGGATGATTGAAGTGAAATTTCTTAGCCATATTGTTTCTTAGAATAAATTTTCATGGATCCAGCTAAAATTGAGGCTGTGTTAGATTAGAAGCCACCCAAAAAAAGTTAGCGATGTGTTTAGCTTCTTAGGTCTGGCTGGTTATTATCGACGGTTTGTGTAGAACTTTTCTTCTGTTGCTATGCTGATAACTCAGTTGACCAAAAAAGATGTGAAGTTTATTTGGAATGAGAAGTGTCAAGCAGTTTTTGATGAACTGAAGCAGAGATTAACAATTGCTCCAGTTTTGGTAGTACCTAATGAAAGTTTGCTTTATGCAGTTTATATTGATGCATCAGTATTTTGCTTAGGTTGCGTTCTGATGTAGTAGGATAAAGTTATAGTGTATGCATTTTGACAGTTAAAGACACATGAGCGTAATTACGTTACTCACAACTTGGAGCTTGCAACTATTATTTTCACCGTAAAAATTTGGAAGAGTTACTTGTATGGTGCTAAATTCGAGGTATTTTCATATCACAAAAGTTTAAAGTATCTCTTCTCGCAGCATGATTTGAAACTCTGACAATGTCGTTTGGTCGAGTATATGGAGGACTACGATTTTACTTTAGAGTACCATTTTGGGAAAGCTAATGCTATACCTGATGCCTTGAGTTGCTACCCTCAAGGATCTCTTTTTTGTCTTGTTTCGAATGATTGAAAGAGATGTCTTATTATTGGAGATTATGAGCTACAGTACTAGGAGGATGGTCATTCGGTTTGAGTTTTTAATTTAGTAGCGGCTCTTACACTTTTGAAACGTGTGAAAGACTTGCAGAAGTTTGATCATGAATTAAAAAAAGATTCGAGAAGATTCAAGCTGGTAAGCAGTTTGACTTTTGGGAAATTAGTTCTAATGGATTCCTATTCTTCAAGAATTGAGTTGTCGTCTCCAATGATTTGGATTTTAGGTAGATAGTTTTAGCTGAGGGCCATAAGTCCAGATTTGCTATTCATCCTTGTAGTACGAAAATGTATCATGACTTGAAGTGTTAGTATTGGTGGGTTGGAATTAAACGTGATGTAGCTGAGTATGTTTCGAGGTGTTTGAGTTGTCAATAGATTAAGGCTGAACATCAAAGACCAACTACGTTGTTGCAGCATTTGTCTATACCTGAGTGGAAATGGGATAAGATTACTATGAATTTCGTGACTAGTTTGCCTTTGACAGTACAGAAATTTGATGTTGTGTGGGTAATTGTTGATTAATTGACGAAATCCGCACATTTTATTCTTGTCAGAATGAATTTCTTTTTCACGAAGCTGAGTCAGTTGTATATCAAGGGTATCGTTTGTCTTCACGGTATTCGCTCGAGTATTGTTTCTGATAGAGATCCAAGATTCACGTCAAAATTTTGGATATCCCTTCAAAAGGCTTTGGGTACATATTTGAATTTTAGTACAGCACATCATCCTCAAATAGATGATCAGTTTGAGCATACAATCCAGATTCTCGAGTATATGTTGAGGTCTTGCATTCTAGATTTTGGAGATAGTTAGGTGAATCACTTGTCTTTAGTAGAGTTCATTTATAATAACAGCTATCAAACCAGTATCGGTGTTTCACCTTATGAAGCTTTGTATGGGAGACTATGCAGATCAGATTTATGTTGGGCTGAGATTGAGGAGCGTCTCACTCTCAGGTTTGATTATATTCAAGAGATGTCCAAGAAAGTTCAAGTGATTGAAAAGTGAATGGGTACAGTTCAGAGTCGACAAAAGAGTTATGCAGACCTTCAGCGGAGGGAAGTGGAATTTGGAGCCAATGATTTTGTGTTCTTAAAAGTGAGACCTCATTGAGGTATTATTCGTTTCGGTGTGAAAGGGAAGTTAGCTCAAAGATATATAGGTCCTTTTTGGGTTATTGAGTGGATTGGCTCAATGACTTATCGATTGGAATTACCACCACAGTTAAATTATGTTCATAGTGTCTTCCATGTTTCTATGTTGAGAAAGTACATTCCGAATCCTTATCATGTTATTTCTTGGGCAGAGGTTCCTATTCAAGAGGACGTGTCTTATGAGGAAGAACCTGAAAGAATTTTCGGCCATGAGATTAGAGTTCTGCGTCATCGTGAAATAACTTTTGTTAAAGTTCAGTGAAAGTATCATAGTGAGGTTGAATCTGATAAGATGGCTAAATACCCTCTTTTTTTCAATGGTACTCTTGAGGTTGTTCTAAATTTCATGGACGAAATTTCCTAAGTGAGGGAGAATGTAATATTTCGCTAATTAAAAAAAATTATATGGTATTAATTAGGGGAAAATGTAATAGGTAATCTTGGACGAGCATTGCGGGAGGAGGGGAAATTTCCTCCCAAATCCCCTCCTTTTCCCAATTTTAAGAACATTCGCTTCTCAACCTCTGTTTCAGATTTCTCTCACGGGGAGTTCCTTCCTCCAAGTCAATACCGTATCCAGAGATTTTTGATGAAAATTTCAAGACTCTGTAACCGAGTCTTTGACAATTTTGTTAAGTCTTTGTCTCTCTCTCTCTGTGAATTCAATATGTTGGTTGAAATTCAGAATTTTTTATCAGGATTATTGAAGGAAAATGGTACACATTGGAGGAAAAGGTTTTGGGAATTCATGGATAACAGTTCGGAAGAGTTTGGTCTGGAGTTATTGAAATCTGAATTCTTTTTGTAATTGGAAGTCCTCTGTTATTGGATATATTGATTTGAATTGTTCGATTTCAATTTATGTTTTCATTGTTCGAACATTCAGAAAAATCCATAAATTTTGGTTGCGCGAGTTCTGTCGTCGCAACAACGTTTGGAAAGTGACTCAATGTTGTTGAGTCACAGTGCGCTATAATTTGTACTATCAACTTTGGTCAGTGGATGACTAGCCGAGACAAGGAGTATAGGCAGTCGAGTTTGGTCGTGTCATTGAACGAAATCGTTTGCGACGAGAACGTGAAGGTCTACAAATGATGTCCACAGTGAGGAGCGGGACGTCTGTGGCAGGCTAGCTTTTGGGCCGTGTTTTTCTTCCACGCGGGCCTGCAATCTGACCCAAATTAAGGCCAGACCAAAGTTCTAATTAGACTATGGACCAACCATCCTTAGGCCGCTGTCCAAGGTCTAATTTAGTCTATTTATACTTATTTTTGGGTAGCTTTGAAGAGTATTCCTATATCTAATTAATTAGATTAAATTTGCATTAAATTTGAAATCTTAAGGTATAAGACATAACTAAAAAATTTATATCTTAATTTTGGATAGGTACTAGATAAATTAGTTAAATCAATGGACTGTTGGATTTGAATCATTGGGCTTAAAATCAGTAGTAGCCACTTCGTGGTAGGTATTATCTTATACACTACATTTGCATAGTTTTTATAAAATAATTATTTTGAGATGTGTCTCATATAAAAATGACGTGTCCATTTCATGGTCGTCAGATTTTTATATTATATTATATTTTCACTGTACACATTTAAATTAACCATGCATATTATATTTCTAGATCAACTCGGTCATATGAACCGAGTTTGATCGACCCGGTTTAGGGCTTTTTTTGTTTTACGCACATTCGACGTGTTAGAAAGTGTTGGTTGTTGTTAAAATGGGTAATAGAATAGCTGTATGTGTCGTGTACTTGGGTTTCAAATTCCGAAATCTGATCAGGTATTCATTTGGCTTTTGCGATCACTAAGCATCACTTTTATTCTTTTATATGCATGTGGCATGGTGTGCCTAGAGTCCGTGACTGGATTCATTTTCACTATGATTTTTGATTAGTGCAACAATGAACTATTTTAATTATATACCATATATTAGTGGGGTGATTTTAAACAAGTGTCTTTTTGTACACAATTTTTTAAAATGAATTTATAAAATATGATTTTAAATTTGTGCATGCTTAAATAACAATTCTTTTCATTAAAAATTATTAAATCCCTATTGAGTTTAGTCAATTCAACCTAATGACACATTTCAGGGTTTTATTAACCGGACATCCAATTGCCGAGTCAAGATTAAACCCAGAGGTATGAATTTATATTTTCGCACTTCAATAAATTTTCCTTAAAAAACATTGTGAGGAAAAACTTCATTATCTGTAACTTGTAGTTCTAAATTTATTTTCTTCACAGTTCATTTATTGTGATTATATTACTTTACTATCTAATTTCACTTATTGGACCTGTTAAGCCCAGTGTTTGTTGGGCAGTGACTTTTAATTAATAAACTTTAATTTAATAATTTTAAGTAAAATAGATTGGACGATTCGGTTCTACTTTAATTATTATTATTTCAAAGTTATTATTTTGATTATTTTAATCTACTTTAATTATTGTTTTTGAAACTAAAAAAGAAAAAAAGTAACAGTGGGAAAAGAAAATTAACTTGAAATAGTTAAAACTTTTGGAGATAAACTTTGGAAGTATTTTTAAATTTAGGTAATTATCAATTTGACTCCTAAAGTTTGAGAGTCCCTTCAAGTGACACCTTAAACTTTAAATTTTCAAATTTGACACCTCAAAGTTTGAGATGTTATCGTCCAATACCCTCACCATTATCAATTTGTTAAAATAAGAGCATAGGATACATATGAAGTTGGAGAACAAAATCACTCTTTAGTTTTCAAGTTTCTTCATCGTTTTCCTTAGTTTCATAATCTTTTTCTGCATCAGAAACACCATTGGCTACGAACCACTCATCAACTTGAGACTTAGTTTAAAAGTTTTCATATGTATTGCCAATAGCTACAATTTGATATTAGTTGTTGCCGAAACCTATCTTCAACTTCATATGCATCTCATGCTCCTATTTAACGAATTGATAACGGTGAGGTTATTTGACGATAACATCTCAAACTTTGAGATGTCAGATTTAAAAATTTAAAGTTTAAGGTGTCAGTTGAAAGGACTCTCAAACTTCAAGGGCCCAATTGATAATTACCATATAAATTTTGTTTCTAATTAACATAATGGCCATTTCAAATTTTAAATGTCAATATAGTTTTACACATTGTTGTTCATTTATGCATATGTTGCATGTCATGCATATTTATACAAAAAAAATACAAGTTTTTTGTTATATAATTTTAAACAAAATATATGAAAATATGTTTTTTTCTAAACAATTCACATATTTAGCTGCGCGTGTAGTAAATTTGTAAAATCTGTCATGTTATAGTAAGTTAAAGAAACAATTAAAAATTAAAAATTTAAAGACCAAAGATGTGGATACCATTTGAAACAGGAGAATATTTTTTATCGAATAGTAGATTACACAATAAAGTTGAGTTGTTAACTTTGTTTTGCTAATTCTTTCCAAAAAACAATTAGAATCTAATGAAAATGTTTGATTTCTTGGAGATAAAACTTGGTTTCAGTGACGAGGATGAGTCCATGTCACTGTAATTACATATTATAAAGGGTAAATGACAAATCAACCATTGTGGTCTGTGATCAATGATAAGTCAATCACTATGGTTATTTTTTTTAACAAGTTAACCACTGACGTATGAAAAAATGACAAACCCAACATCGCGGTCACGTTCTCCGTTAACAAGTTGACGTGAGATATGCAGTGTCTCAAGATACCGTCTCAAGACACCGCGAGACATGCTGTATCTTGAGATTGCAAAGACACTGCGACTCGGTGTCTTCCCAGGACGCCGCTAATACGTGTTGTCTGCAAACAATTCAATTATCATTTGCAGTGTATTAAGCCAAGACAGAAAATGCATGCACTTAAGAGAGAACATTGTCGCGGTGTTAATCGGCGTCTGAGAAGAAAGACATTGTGACGTTTGGAAAGAAAGACGCCCATACACCGCAATTTGTGCGATTCTTGATGCAAGACACTGCAAATTGCGGTGTCTTACATCAAGACACCTCAACTGAGGTGTCTTGCATCAAGACACCGCAAAATGTACGGTGTCTTGGTCAAGACACCTCAAATGAGGAGTCTTGCACCAAGACACCTCAGTAAGACACCATAAAAATTGCGGTGTCTTGCACCAAGATACCTCACGAAGACACTGTATAAATTGCGGTGTCTTGCACCAAGACACCGCACAAATTGCGGTGTCTTGATGAAAAAATTGCGGTGTATTGATCAAGACACCACAAGAAACTGCGGTATCTTGAGATTTGGGTGCCTTTCTTTCTAGACACTACAATGTCTTTCTTCTCAGACGCCAATGAACACCACGATACTGTTCTCTCTTAAGTGCCTGCGTTTTCTGTCTTGGCTTAATACACTGCAAATGATAATTGAATTGTTTGTAGACAATGCGTATTAGCGGCGTCTTGGGAAGACACCGAGTCGCGGTGTCTTTGCAGTCTCAAGACACCACATGTCTCGCGGTGTCTTGGGAGAGTGTCTTGAGACACTGCGTGTCTCACGTCAACTTGTTAACGGAGAACGTGACCGCAATGCCAAGTTTGTCATTTTTCCATACGTCAGTGGTTAACTTGTTAAAAAAAATACCATAGTGGTTGACTTCTCATTGATCACAAACCACGATGGTTGATTTGTCATTTACCCTATTATAAAACTATGGTAAAAAAATTTTATTAGTTTTTTTTTTGAAATTATGGATAACAATGCGAATCTAGATGTTTGCTCTAATGTTGAAGTTTTATTTTATTGGATTTAAAATTGTCATTTTAATTGAAAATGAATGCATGAAATTATTCAGTATTGATGTAAAATTTTTTAGGGAAATTAGAGTTTTCGAATTACTGTGAAAATCCTGTGTTGCAGGTGAGTATCCGCAAAAGTGTAGGTTTCTGATGCAGAAGACGCGTATGTGCGGGAGCAAATATTTCCGCAGCACAAGCAAAAATGTACATATCCGCGGGGGATAATATTTTTGTAGAGGAAGAGGAAACAGACATATATGGGGGAGTGAATATTTTCGTAGCAGAAGCGGAAACATATATGTCTGTGGGAGTGAATATTTCGACAACGGAAGCAGAAACGTACATGTCCGTAGGGGCGAATATTTCCACAGCGAAACAGAAATGTACATCTCATGTTTCCTCAGTGGAAGCACACACATCTGTAGTAGAAGCACATGTGTCTGCAGAAATGTTCATTTCTGTAGAAGCAGACTGTGGGAATGACACTTGAGAGTAGATGTCCAGACCCAATTTGTGATCCACTGTATTTATAAAATGTGAAGGATGTTCAATAAAGGGACGTCCGAATCAGATTTTAAAAGTTGAATATTCTTTGGTATTGTTCTGTGAGTTCCCCAATTTGGTTCATATCTTTGTTATAGGTTCCAACAAATTTTTAAAAGATTTTGAGAAGTGAATTAATTTATATATGTATATTTTGATAGGTCCAACAGATTGACGAGAGATTTAGACTCTCTGGATTTATATTTGTTTGAGTTTTGGCTTTGGTAGGCCTAATTCGAAGTAGACATTTATTTTTATATCCAACATTATATCATTTGTAAAATTTATTTTGAAACATGTTCTTGTTAACTTAATAAGTATTAAGTATAGTTATTTATATGATGTGTAATTGAATTATTGTTAAGCTGTTTAAAATTTACAAATATCATTTAACTTTAATATATTTTTGATCTTCTTGGAAATACCCTCTAAAATGGGTATTTAGATATTCTAACATGTTTGTAAAAGTCTATGTAGTGAATGCTTAACTTTCGGGATGTATGGATTTTATATGAAGCAAAACACAAACAACGGTCGACCTAGGCATTGAAGCGGTTGACCAAAAAACCTAATAGAGAGCAAGTAGATTTTTAAATTAATTGAACCGATCAACTGGGGAAGAAAAGTGATCGACCGAAAATCTTACAGATATTGCTTGAAGATTTTTGAAGTGATGAAGCGGTCGACCAGTATGGACGTGGTCGACCTTAAATATTACAAAGAACAAACTCTATTTTGTAAAATGAATTGTAGCGGTCGACTGGGGGAGATATAGGTCAAGCGAATAGAGCAAAAATTGGTCGACCGAGTGCTTGCCGAAAAACACGCAACGGTCATGTAGTGGTCAACCGAAAGGACTGGGTGGTCGATCAGTTAGCAGTTTAGTTGAAAAATCTATAAATAGAAAAGAGCTCCGAATGAAGAGGCACCTAGAAAAGCTATCAATGACGAATTGCTGCAAATTTTTCTAGCATTCTGAGCCTTCATTCTAAAGTTTATAAATCCTCCTTTGTTGTGCATCCATTTGTGTTATCTAGTGAAAGTGAGGTTGTTTTGTAATGAGAATTTCATCGAACAATCTTTGGTGAGTGATGAAAGAGACATTGTAAGGTTGGATTGACGGCCAAGAAAGTCAATCAACTATAACCAAGTAGGTTAAAGTGAAAAGATCTTCAAGGAGGAGCTTTGAAGCGTGAGTGTAGGCGTGTTTGGCTGAACTACTTTACCAATTTCATTTGCATCTTTCTTACCCTTCTCCTGATTACGTATTTTGATTGTTCTTTGATCATATTAGTTTCTAAACTCATTTAGATCATTTAATATTACTAAAAAAAAAATTAATGACTTTAATCGCCCGAAAAAAGTTTATTAAGCCTAATTAACCCCCTCCCCCTCTCTTTTTCTATTAGGCTATTTTCAATCCCATTTTTCTCGTATAAAATGACGTATACATTTTGATGGCTTATCGTTTTTTGTATTATATATGTATTTTCACTAAACATGTTTACTTTGAAGCATACATAACATTTATTTCTTTGATCATCTTGGTTGTGTAAATCAAGTTTGATTGACCCATGTGAGGATTCTGTTTTCATTACGCACATTCGACCGTTGGAGGATGCGTTCGTTGTGTTGTTGTTAACTAGAGTATTAAGATAACTAAATATGATGTGTTCTTAAGTGCAAAAACATTAACCTGATCAGGGTCGTTATGATTGTTGCGATCATCTAAGTATTACATTTTTTTTGTTACTACCGATGACAGGGTATGTTCAAAGTTTGTGAGTGGTTCTATTTTCACTAAGCTTTTATCGTTAGAAAATAATGACATATTTTACGTATGTACCACATTATAATGACGTTTGCTCTACTGGTAGTTTTCTACTCAATTTTATTTTAATATTTTATCTATGACATGCTCACATATTTAAAAAAAAAACATTTTAGCTGAATGTAAAACTTTTCTCCTATTGAATTTAGTCAACTCACCCCAATGATATTTCTTTCAGATTTTAGTTTAGAGAAATCCCAACAACTAACAAATGTGTGAGCTCATCTAGATTTACACTTTGCAGTTTCTCACAAAGCATAGTTGCACAACACATAACACCACGAATGCAAATCGACTTTTGCCAAAAAAATCAAACCTTTTTTTTGGTTACCTATCTCCAATCAACATATCAAAATTCTAGGTTCATAAAACTTTACTTTTGTTCAAAATTTACTCAGTTTCAACCTTAAATTTTCAAATATTACAATTAGAATCTTGGGAAATTAACAAATCAACCTATGTACTTTGTGATCAATGACTATCTAGCCACTAAAGTATTTTTGCTAACAACTTAACCACTAAACTATGAAAAAAGTCATCGCAAACATTGATGTCACATTTGCCGTTAAACATATTAATTTCGTTTCTCGGCGGAATGTGTAAAGTTCAACTGCAGAACAAAAATTTAAATGTTAACGTTTTAATATAGACATTCTGCATTGAAACGTGGAAATTAATTAAAAAATATAACATTCTGCGATGGAACATTCACTTGCTGCCGCAGAACATCAACATTCCACCGTGGAACGTCGACTTTCCACCGCGGAAAGTATTGCATCCTTTGCCTTGTATAAATTCACACTACACTCATCATGATTTTCTCAGCAATTTTGTCAGCGATTAACAAACCCTAGAGATTTCCAAGAGTTGAAGTGTACCGCATTTTAGCAAAGTTGAAGCATTAGTAATTGCTGAACACCAATGGCGTTTAGGAGTGTTGAGGAATCTGTTAACTGTCCAATTGAAATGGAGCCCATGCCCACAGTTTTGGCACATGATGTATGTGCAATTAGAGACGAAGCTGCTATAGTGGTGCATTCCATCTCAGTAACTCTAGATGAGGAGGATCTTCGTCATTATGGGAATCCAGGGACAAAGACATGGACATGGCCGAGAGCAGGCCTCAATGACCACCACAAGTAGAAGGCACGTTCGCTGGTATGGGTCTTGACAAGAAATATATTTCATTGAATAAAATTAGAGAAGAAATCATCAATCATGTGTTGAAGAATGGGTACGGGATTAAATTCACCCACAGTGACTCTTATCGATCGAGGGCCGCTTTCGAAGAAGAATGCACGTGGTGGTTCCATGCCTAAAAAATGCAAGGTGAAATAACGTTTCAAATGAAGAGCTATAAGGATGTGCACACTTGCTCGAGAAAGATGGAAAGCCGTCATGCCTGTGCCAAATAGGTCACAACGCATGACTTGGACAAATTTAAAAGCTAGGCCGATTAGAACCTTCCTTCCATAATTGAGACAGTCAAGAAGGATTTTAACATGAACATTACACCCATCCATGCTAGAAGGGCAAGAAATGCAGCAAAAAAAAGGAATGAAAGGGATGGT
Source organism: Begonia loranthoides (assembly GCA_022433065.1). NCBI lineage: Eukaryota > Viridiplantae > Streptophyta > Magnoliopsida > Cucurbitales > Begoniaceae > Begonia > Begonia loranthoides. The sequence goes on along the minus strand of CM039481.1, from coordinate 12,391,008 downwards.
ATTGAGCAATACAAGCTCATATGGTCGTATGTCGACGACATTCAGAGGTTTAGTCCTAGAAGCTCTTTGTGTATTCAGCTAGATATGAATGAGTATATTTAAAAGAATATACATGTGTTTGGCTGTATGTAAGATGAGGCTATTGAACTGTGGTAGAGTAGTTATTTGTTTGGATGATTGTCACTTGAAGGAGTGACTCCAGGCCATCTACTCATTGCTATCAGCATCGATGGGAATGATGGAATTTATTTGATTATTGTAGGAGTAGTTGAAGTAAAAAATAGGGTTCTTCGAGTTGGTTTTTAGAATTGTTGCTCGAGGATCTCAACACCCCGTCCGGCAATGGGTGGACAATCATTTCTGACTGACAAAATTTGTGGTTGATTGCTTTTTCCATATATGTTTACGTTATACGTTGTGTACCAATGTTTGACTCATATTGTTATTTTTTGTAAGGGCTTGTGCCAGTTGTCAGAGAGTTCGTAGGGCAAGCTAAGCATTGTTTTTTCATTCGACACTTGTATGTAAATTTTCAAAAACAATTTAAAAGCAGGTTGTTCAATGATGCAATGTGGGCCACTTTTAGAGCCACAACATCAACTCACTTCACAAGAGAGATGGCGAAGCTATTTTGGCTTGACCGGACAGCCCATACATATCTACAAGGAATAGATGCGAGATTCTAGGCCAAACATATCTTTAGCTCCATCCCAAAGTGCAACATATGTCTTAACAACTTAAGCAAGGCCTTCAACGCCTGCATCTTACCAACTTGGGACAAATTGATTCTCAGTATGTTTGAGATTATAAGAAAGGGCCTCATCTATAGGATCGTTAAAAAACACGAAAAGATAGCACGCTTGATGGACCTTTTTTGTCTGCAAGTCAAGAATCGGCTTGCTAGACTGCAAACTGCAGCTCGAAATTGGAGTCGTGACCCATTTTGAGGTGAGCAATGGTAACGAATAATACTCTCTCGATTTGGATAGGCGTACTTTTAATTATTACCGGTGGGAGCTGACTGCCATCCTGTGTGTACATACAGTCTCACGTATCCAATTTATCTCCCTAGAACTTTGTGCATGAGTGCTATCACTGGGAAACATACGTAAAAATATACTCCCACTTTGTCTGCTCGGTTAGTGGACAAATCATATGGCCTCCTGTGATGGGATCTTGATCCAATTATGCCACCACCATTTAAGAGACGTCCCAGAAGGCCGCGAAAACAAAGAATAAGGAATGTTGACGAGGCCCCAACCTGGACAGTGCTACCTAGGAGACATCTAAACATGTTGTGTGGCTAGTGTGGGGGTGTGGAGCAAAATTTCCACACATGCGAAGGTGGAGACCTAGAGTCAAGTGTATGTGACGGCCGATCCTGAGACAGAGGTGGCAGAGGAAGCTCATAAAGCACATTTATGGACTTCACAGTTCTTGACATAGTCCCTGAGACTGTTTCCAACATAGTTCCGAAGACGCAAGTGAGCAAATTATTACGTTTACATTTTTATGTGTTATTTTAACTATGCTAATTTTATTTGCAATGTGTTATGCAAGAGTATGATGCGCAAAGTTAAACAAATGCAAACAAACACAATGTGGACCTTAACCTTCCTTAATTAGATTTGGCATTGCCTTAAAATATACTACTTTGCCAGCATTGCAAGCTAGAAATGATTCATCAAAGCCTATTTACTTGCCTATGGAGGGGTATGATTTTTCTTTTTTGTTTTTCTAAATGCTACATATAAATTCTAACGTGCTTCATTGTGAACTTTTTTAATTTCAACTGTGGGATTGTTGGTGGGCAAAGATATACAAGAAGTTAAATGAATGACAAGTTACTGCTCTTTTAAAAGTAACGCGTAAGCGCCCAACACAACAGCAAGTTACTTAATCAAATCCTATTTCAGCTATATGAGATGATATGTTTATAATGGAATTGATAATTTTGTTGTTGATGATGAATGAGAATTGATTGGTTTGTGTTTGTATTGCACATGTACATGATATGGTTGTGATAGAAATGATAATTTGGTTGTTGTTGATGAATGTAAATAAAATAAGCAACTTTTCCCAAAGCCAACTAGTCGATCAACCTCTCCATATTAATCTAACGCCCTTCATCTCTCGTCAATGAAATTTTGAATCTGTACTCTAGCCGTTCGACCGGCCGTCACTTTTTGATCGATCGCGTTTTAATTTTCTTAAATCTGTGAAGGCTACAAACGACTGCAATTAAAAGGGTGATTGACCACACATAGTTGAGTTCTACCGTACAGAACTAGAGTCAGCATTCTGTCGTGGAATTCTAATGTTCCGCTTAGGAGCGTTCACATTCCACAGTGGAAGTTGTCTCTCTGCCATGGAAAGTTGGAATTCCATGCCGGAACGTCATACATTTCGCAACAAAACGACACGATTTTGCTGTGGAACGACATGTTTTCACGGTGGAATGTTAGCATTCCTTTACCTTGTATATTTTAGTGTTATGCACATGTTGCTTAAATTGCTGCAATGAACATGTTAGTTTTTTGTTGATGATGGATGAAATGAATAATTTGGTTTGATTCAAAGTTTCTTTCTTTCTCTTTCAAAAACTGAAAATTTTGTAAGAGAAAGAAAGAAACTTTGAAGGACTCACTTAAGGAGTTTAGGCTTATGTCATACTTTGGGATAGAGTTGAAGACATGTTTGACTTAGAATATTGTACTTATTCCCCATAAATATGCGTGGGCTGCCAGGTCAAGCAAACATAGCTTCCCCATCTGTCTCTCAAAG